>APFE031591827.1:4601-15529 GCA_000404065.3 Pinus taeda
TTAATCTCGGCCGTTGATTTGTCAACGAGAAAAGTATAAGAGGAGGCTTGAGGGTCACTTGGAGAACACACCAGAGTGATCAGTCATTCTATTCTCTAGAGCGGTGTTTGCTAAGAGAGATAAAATCAGTGATCAATTGTAGCGAGGGGCAATGAGTACAAGGCAGAGGCAGGGACAGTGTCGAGAGACAAGCGCAGAAGCAGAGAGAGGCAAACATAGAACCAGAAAGAGCCACGCGTAGGTAGCAAAGACTGTGCAAAGCAAGAAGGGCTTGCGACATCCACGCAGAGGCTGCAGGAGTGACACGGAGAGCCAGAGAGGCTCGGTAGGCTGATGCAGAGGGTTTCAGGTTGACGCAAAGGCCATCAGGGCTGACGTTGAGCTTTAGATTATGCTGGAGAGGGATTTCGTGGAGCAGGCTTTCCAAATACCTGTTTCCGAAGAGAGGTATTGCTGCCAGATTTTTTATCTCTGTCGGGTTAGCCAGTTTGGCACCCAGTGTAGTCAGAAAATAACTGCTTAATAATAAAACCCTCAGATAGCTGCATCGGTTTTCCCGCATTGGGTTTTTCCGAGGACATTAATCCAAAAATAACAAAGTCATTTGTGTGCTTGTTTCTGTTTCCTTCAGTTGATGATATGTAATGTGTTGAGCATGCACTCGTATTTATTTCCAGTGCTTACATGGTAAATAACTTGTTAATTAACAGAATAAGTAGGTAGGAATAAATCAGTAAAGTGCATGGAGGGTTTCTAACGTGTCAGACTTAGAAATTCCAACAGATACAAAGGACATGGTTCTCACATTCATCAAATGTACCTGTTGATCCCAGAACAAGAGCAAGAGAAAGAGCAATAGTAGCAAGGTAAATAAACATAATGGAAGCATACCTAGTATATTTAGGGTATATGCTTATTAATTATGATGTGCTAAGCAATATGTGTGGTGATGGGTGAGGGTGTAACTTATATTTGAAGGAGTGTCGTGATATTGAACATTAATGGTTAATTTAGAATATATATATATAATAGTGCAGTACATGCTATACATGCATATGTAGCTATCATATGCATGTATCGTATACATGCTAATATTCTTGTGATCCCTATATTAGAGATGGGTCATTACATGTTTTAAGGGAAACTGATGAAGGTTTTAGCAAACAGCAAATACATAAGGGCATGGAGGTTTCCTATAGGATATTTGCCCATGAGTAGTCATTATTTCCCATGAAGTAATATGACCAAGGCTAGCACTGAACAAGACTGTTCTAGGTAGTTTTGTGCCACAAAAAAGAGTACCAAACCACAATTTTCCATATCACTAAAGCTCAGTCAAACAACAATTAGGTACACTTGGCTGCCATACAAATGTTGTCAAGATTAGTATGTTCTTATTCCCTCCTACAGCGGTTGGGGTGAGTCAGTATGATGATTTGGTTTTCTATGTATGCAAGGTTAAGGGGAAGTGTAATTATAGGTCTAACCTAGTCGAGCCTTGTGACTAAATGTGTATATAGCAATGATATGGAAAAAAAACCATTACGATTAATTAATTATATAAAGATATCTTAAATTAGTTCACAACGAATAATCAATACTTGAGTACCTATGCTACCCTAAACTACACCCCATTGCCTACAACTGTTTGCACTTCAATCACACGTATATAACTTTTCAAGGTGACGGTGGCAGCGTCTATAAGGGATGAAAAGCATTCTTTATGTCTTGTTTTCCTCCCGCATATCAAATCTCCTTTGTCAGCAGATCAAGTTAAGATTACGGCTGAGAAATTGAACATAATATGGGGGGCATGTTGGTACAACATGATGTTTTAAGCAAACACAGTAATATGGGATGTGATAGCCATATTTTTGGCTATAAACAATTCCATGAATTATGTATTAATGTCAGTAAGTGGGTATATCTTTTCTTATCTTAACTAGAAAAGATGGTTTCAATGGATGTTAAAGAAAATTGCTTGATGTAATTTTATTTTTGGTTTAAATTTACATATTCTATCTATCAAAACTATGTCGACCAATAACATCAAAACTATGATTCTCAGTTAATTGGAAAAAATATGGTAGAAATAATAGATCATATATAGAAAATGAGAAGCTACGGCGATAGTTGAACAGCAAAAAATAGATATGTGCAAGGGACTACAATGAAAATGAATGTGCCATATCTGAAATAGATAAATTTTATATGAAAACGTGAAACTAGATCTTACTAATCCAACTTTTCGTTAAGAACTGCATTGAGAGCCAGTATCTTCAAAATTCAAATTTTATTTAAAATTATGTGCCCTAAGTTTAAAATAGTACTTTACCGAGCCAATCGAAAGCAATAACATGATAATCTTGAGAAAGCACAGAAAGCACCTTGCGAAATGAGTAAGCCTGTAAACAAAGCAGAAATAGTAAGTTTTAATTGAAATTAGCCTACTACATACAACATATGTGTGTAATTTAGATGCACATATACATGCATACATGTATATATGCACACATACACAATATTTCTCCTTGATATCGCGTTGAGCTACACTGCTAACAAGTACAAACTTCTCATTGTTTTCCAATGCCATGTCTTGCACACCTAAACTGCACTCTCATGTAGTAATTTTGAATGTGACATGTAAATAAAGTTTGAAATGTTTCACTTTTGAGCTATAGCTATGTTTGACAGAAAACATACTACCAGAGTTGATTAGGTTTTAATAATATTTTTGGAGATCTCTAGAAGCCTCTAGAAATACAAAATTTATTTTAAATCATGAATTTGTTTCTAAATCATAATGTTATTTTTTTTGAAGTATTTGCAGAATTGGCAACTACGCTAGGCTTGTGCTCACATGACATGGGGTTGATTCTTACCGCTACCATTACAAACTCCAGGAATAAATGCGGCCCTCACACAACACACAGGGCCAATTGAGGGTTATTCTAAATTATAGTGTTAACACTTGAGGCTTAAATGCTTTCTTTCAAAGTTTCAATATAACTTTCTGAAATATCATACTATACATAGACACACATACACGCACACACAGATATATATAACATCTCCTCACTTCCTAATTTTTGAGGGGTCACATTTCCAGCGTGTTTTTGTTTCATATATGAATTTTCATTTCCTTGTATCAAGCAACTTATATCTATCTCTAGCAAGAAGCTCCAACATGAATGAATCACTCAAACAAGTCCTTCAAGGCAAGATGTCTCCTAAATAGAGTTAATTGCTAAATCTAACCAAGAAAAGGAAGAAGATTGATTTCAAGATATTTTTGCACTTGTAACTACCTGTTTGGCACTGCAGAATTGAAGTTTCCAAAGCTATATCAATTGGCATCCCAAATTTACAACAAGGTTTTTAGCCCTTCCAATGAATACATCCATCCTAAAACCTTGATATTTACTCTATAGTGTTTAGTAATTGTTATTGTCCATATTTAGAGTAAATTTTCATCATTTACAGCCATACTAAGTGCTAAAATCAAACCCGCAAATTTCTAGGTTTGTAAATTAAGAGGGATTTAACCAGCTTTCTAAAAAGTAATTTCCAACTTGCTGGAAATTCACTTTTTAATTCTATTTTTGTGGGGGCAGGCCCCAAAGGCCTCTATATTCACCTCACATTCTCCACCCATAAATTAATCATCTAGAAGTGCGAAGGCACCTATAGGGTGGCTGTCATAACCAAATTAGATTGGTGTTCCTGCACTTTTTGCGGATTTAACACTCTACTACCATGATAACAAGTTGTTTTGAGTCATAACTCCTTAACCAATAAGCCAAATAGAAGACAAACACATTTTTGCTTGGGATTTTTAATGTAGACCAAAATCCATAGGTTGCATGACATAATTTCAATGATTTTTGTCTACTAATATTTGTTGTTTATTTTTCAGTTGCTACAGTGACACATTTTACAGCTAGACAGTTCATCTAAGCAAACACCTCCACTCTAGGTGACTCCATGTAAGGAACTGATCTTATTGAGGAGTTACTTGGGATTAATTTAGGGACACCTCCCTTGGCCACTTAGGGGGTATTGTCCCTAAATAGGAGGGCTTGGGTCGAGGTGACAATGGATCCCTACCTTGTGTATAGTTTACTAGGACCTTAGCAACACTGTTGATTTGATCAGTAACACCCTCCTCAATAGTCCTCATTCAGTTTCTGGCTAACGCATAAGCAATCAAAAATGAAAGGAACTTTGAATATCCCAACCACGATGAACAATAACCCACTTCATATTTAAGGGGTAAATAATGCATAAATAAAAGCTTGTACCCCAAGCTATGCAAGAAAAAAAATCTATAATGAAAAAATACACAATAGGGATCGTAAAAATAGGCTAAGGAAAGGAGAAACTCAAGTCCCACAATTGCTCCCTCTTCACATTATAACACTCAAGAATTATGGAATTTCATAGTCAGTATAACGACTATGGCATTCTCCATGAAATAGACTCCTACCATATCACTAACCACTTGCACCTATATATTGATATGTCGGTTTAGGAAATGTTCCTCCCCTTAGGGTTGGAAACACCTAATAGCGCTTTTCAATAACCCTCCCATATCTAAGTATGGTAACTTGTTCACAAGCCCTAAGCGAGGTAGACATTTGAAGATGATGCTTTTAAGAAATACTTTGGTGCCTTTTGCGTTAGATATGGCCCATTATGATACTCTTATAGTTATTTTAACTATGATGATGATTTCACTTGATTTTATGAGTATATTTTAGATGCTTTCTCCTAGTTCCAGTTGCCATTCCTTGAGAGATTTTTTGATACTTCTTTAACACATTAGAGAAGACGTCCAACCCCAATTGATGACCCTTTTGGGCACAAGATCTAGGACATTGATCACTTTATGAGGAGTGTTGAACTTATGAATACATTTGAAGATGATGCTTGTGTGAAATACTTTGGTGACTTTTGGATTAGATATGGCCCACTATGATACTTGTTACCCACGACCTGTGGGTGACACCCATAGGAAAATAAATTTCTCCTAGATGGTCCTCAGCCAACAGCCCCTTGCAGCCACTAGATAGCTCGATGTGCCATCATCTTCGCCACCTAAGTCAGCCATTATGCTCGCTCGCCCATCTGTTATGATCATATGTTTGAAAGCGGGTCTTCCAACCCCAAAGGTATGGCTTTCATTATGTAGTTGGGTACTTTTTCTTACTTATTGTTGCACTCAAATTGTCAAAGTTCCAGGGAAGCGGAAGTACAAACTTTTTTCTACAAGGATTGGATCACATAGCAGCATTCCATGTGTCATGGTCACCCCATTCTGCAAGTTATATGATGTAAATGATCCTACTAAGACCTTGAGTCTATGTAACAACTTAGGTAATCCTATAATTTGGTGACGAATTCCATCCTAGGAGGTTTTTAACCTCACTGATTACCTATGTTTTTCAATACAGCTAATCAGAAGAGTTTTTTCCCTCCAGCTTAAACCCCAAAGCTAGGGTGAAATTTATTGTTGAATTATTAGGTGAATCCTAGTGTTTTAGTTGAGTCTGATGTAAAAGTTGTTTGAGAATAATTTAAGCTAATTAGCTTAATTATTTTATTACAAATCACTTGGTTTACTAGATCATATTGAGTCGCAGACGGGTTATGTGTCTTGAGGGTCTAAGACAAATGTGTATTCCCTCTTTGAGTCTTGTAAATAAAAATTCATATGTATACGAGGGTTAGAAAAAAATTAATCCCTCATATATAAATTAATTAATTTTTCTAAAAAAATTAAATTAAATCCTAGCCAGAAAATTAATTAATCGAAGTCAAGTTAAATTGTCTTAGGAAAATAAATTCTCCAAATGGAAAAATTTGCGGTCTTAAAAGAATCAATTTTTAAAAGTCCTCCACTGAGGGAATATTGTCTTTTTCAAGAAAATTTGGACCCTTGGACCTTGGTGGTTAAGTCAGAGTCAATTTTTTAAGGAAATTAGCTCTAAATAATTAATTTTGAGCTAATTAAAATGGAATTAAATGATAAATTCGAAAATTCCTCAAAAATAAAAAATCAAGGGCCAAGATTAAAAGATCTTGAAATGTTTATCAATGGCCAAGATTATTTTGACAAGGATCAAAGAAACTAGCCTTTATTTTTCCATTTGGAGGATTTATCTATAAATTAGAGAGTCAGTTGAGTCTCTAGTCATCTTGATCTTTGGCTTGAATTGTCGTTGAAGCATTTTGTAAACTATTGTCCCGTTGGGAACTTTTCTATTATAATAAAAGATTTTGGGGTGCAACTCGAGGTGTTCTTGTTCGTTGAACTGTGGTATGTATTGACTACGGGCTTTCTATGTGGTGCTTTATATTATCATTTTGAGATAATACATAGTGTTTGCAGGTACTCAACCCTTGGTCTCCAAGTTCACAAACTGTGGGAAAGAGTTACTTTGCTTAAATCCTTAGTTTTTATATCGTGGATTGAATCTTCGCTAGGGCTATAGTGAGGGTAAATTTTCTGAAGCATTTTAGCCATTCTTTCAAGGAAAAAATAACATAAAAAAATATTTTCTCAAAATCTATTTTAAAACCCATGTATACTTTGTAAATTAATTTCGTAATATTAATTGTCAATTATTTTTTCATATCTTGGGTTGGGTTTTTAAATTTATTGTTAAAATTTAGGTACCAGAGGACAAGTGGTTCCCTAAGGCTTTGATCTTTGGCCTAGGGAAAAGTGTCCAAATTTATTTGTATTTTTCTCCTAAAATGACTTTATAAGTGGTAAAGTCAATTTAATTTAAAAGTGACTTTATAAGTTGTAAAGTTACATTCTAGTTTGAAGATGACTTTATTAAAGTCAATGAAGAATTAAAAAGTGAAAAAATATGTTGCACGAAACTTCTAGGAACCCGATGTTTCGGGCCGTACCCGTACCCGAAACTCCGAAACTCGATCGAAACCTGACCGAAACTCGACCATCATGTGATCATGTAGAGAATTAATATAGACTTGGTTTTCCTTCTAAATTGTCATATAAGGGTCTTATTCCCTCTTTTCTTGCAAGATAATGTGTTATTCACTTATAACTTTTTTTATATATATTTAGACATATATGACGTTTCAGCTGACGTTTCCATTTTTGGGAGGTGACGTTTCTAAACATACCCGTTTCAGAAACTCTAAAATGTTTCAGCATTCCATGCAACTTAGGTGAAAAGTGACTATGGAAATAAAAGGCTAAGTGGGTCTTTATTTAAGTGGATGAGTTAAAAAATAGAAAGTGAGAATTAAATGCACATTTATTCTCATCCCTAGATCTAAATGAATCTCAGCCATTAAATCTTAGGGTAACCCAAAAGGTCATTTAGAGAGTAAAAGGAGAAGAGAAGAGAGAAAGATCAATTCATTTCTTTCATGAGCATTTGAAAGAAAGAGAAGAGAGAGCAAGGAGAAAATTTATGAGCAGTGAGGAAGTGAAGGAGAGCAGCAAGAAGACATTTCAGCAAATCTAGGCAGCAACATTTATTGGCACGCATCCCAAGGCAAAACCGTATAGCAGGAGAAAGGCATAGAAATCGAGGAAGAGGGACAGCAGCAAGCGCACAAATTTCTAGGCAAGTTTTGGGCACGATTTTCGAGGCAGTCGTACTGCTGAAATCTGTATGGTCCGTACAACAGGTTCCGGGCACGATTTCCAAGGTAGGCCATACAACATTTAATGTTATTTATTGCTAGAAAATTTTCTGTTTTGGCAGTTTGCTGTTTGGCACAATTTTCAAGGCAGAGTTCAAGCACGGAAATTGAGATAAGTTGTAATTTGTGATTGCTGGAATTTTTACTGTGTATTTCAGTTTCTCTGTAAAAGCCATTTCAGAAATAAAGAAGAGCTCTAAAACTGGTTTTTCCCAAGAGTTGTAGGGGGTTTTTCCAGGGTCACATTGACCAAAAATCACTGTGTTATTTTCTATGTGGTTGTCATAGTTTTGTTGTGTTTTATTTCTGCAATTTCAACAGTTGTGAAATCTCTAAATTTGTATTTTTCAAAAAATATTGTCATTTCCAGATTTTAGAACTTTTATCATGCTTGGATTTAAAACTAAATGCATGGAGTGATAAGGAAAACTGATAACCGGAGTGGGGGTTGAAATTTCTTCATGGTATCAGAGCTTGGTTCGCTGAAAAGCGCAGTTTGGGACAACGAAGTGAAATTTACAGCATGTTGATTTTCACACAGAAAACGAAAACTTTTACCACAGATTTGAAAATTTCAGTTTGGTAGGACAGTGAAACATGTCTTTGGGTTTGAAAGTTGAAGATAGGTTGGATGGGCAGAACAACTACAGTGCGTGGAAGGAGAAAATCCAAGCATCTTTGAGGAAGCAGAAGTCTGGGGCATTATGGTAAATATCACACAGAACCTAGTAGTAGTACCTATTCACCCTGTACAGTTGGCAGAGTTTAACAAAAAGAATGCTAAGGAAAAAAGGTTGATTTTGGAAGGAATCAAAGACCATGTCATTCCTCATGTGAGAGGAAAAACTTATGCACATGAGATTTGGACAGCCTTGACCAGTCTTTACCAGAGCTCAAATGAAAACAGAAAAATGGTCCTATAGGAGAAACTGAAGGTGATTAAAATGGTTAAGACTGACAGTGCTACAACATACCTCACAAAGATCACTTCAGTGAGAGATGAGTTGGCAGGTGAGATCATTGCACCCACTGAGTTGGTGAGGATTTCTTTGAATGGTCTTCCCAAGACTTGGGAGAATTTTGTGGATGGCATTGTTGCACAGGAAAACCTTCTCGATTGGGAGAGGTTGTGGGATGATTGCATTCAGGATAAGATCAGAAAGAACCATCTTGGGGAAACCAAACAAGTGGAGGAGGATGACAATGTGGCATTGTTAACAAGAGGCAAGAAGGGCAGAGCAAAGAAGCAAGCTTCCAACAATGGAGGCAAAGGCAAAGGTAAAGGCAAGCAGTAGAAGAAGGAGAAGGACTATTCCAAAGTCAAATGTTGGAATTGTCACAAGTTGGGACACTATGTTGTTGCGTGTCCAGAGAAGAAGAATAAGAAAGGGAGAGACAAAGCCATGGCAGCTTCTACAAAGATAGAGAGCTTCTCAGAGAGCTTTGATCGAGAGTTTGGGTTCATAGCTTGTGAAGCCGCTAGTACAGGATCATCTGCCATACAGGTTCAGAGGAAGTGTGCATTCCCCGCTACTAGCAGAGCATCTTCTAGCATTTGGTATGTTGACAGTGGCGCTTCCCGCCACATGACAGGAGTCAAAGAGTACTTCTCAGAGCTTTCAGAGGATGATACTGAAATGGAGGTAGTACTTGGTGATGGCAACATTGTTAGAGCAGTCGGTGTGGGGACACTGACATTTGATAGGGGACCCAAACCTCCCTTGAAAGTGTCAGATGTTCTATATGTGCCTGGAATGAAAAAGAACCTAATATCCGTCACAGCACTTGAGGATAGAGGGTATGATGTGTTGTTCAGGAGAGGGAAGGTGCTTATATATCCTAGGGGAACTCCAGCTTCTTCAGCTAGATTGATTGGTGTGCGCCATGCCAAGGTGTACAAGTTCTCATTCCAGCCCTTGATGGCATTGAGTAGCAACACCCGAGACAAGACAAATAGCAAATCTAGTAATTCAAAGTTGTGTGAAATTTGGCACCGCAGGATGGGGCACATGTATCATGGGGCCTTGAGTACATTGCGGGAGATCACCACTAGTGTGCCAAATTTCAATTATGATCACCTTGATGTATGTAGAGGATGTGTTATGGGGATGTTTGCCAGAGCGACTAGGATCCTTGACTTGATTCATACCGATGTGAGTGGTCGGATGTCTCATGTATCCTTGAGTGGCTATGAGTACTATGTTTTATTCATTGATGGCCACTCCAGGAAGACTTGGATTTATTTCTTGAAGACCAAGAGTGAGGTCTTCAAGCGATTTCAAGAGTTCAAAGCTTTTATGGAGACCCAGACAGGTAGGAAGATCAAGGTCCTCAGGTCGAACAATGGAGGGGAGTATACCCTTGGTGAGTTTGTTGATTTTTGTGCTGAGGCAGGCATTAGGAGGGAGTTCACAGTTCCTTACAACCCCCAGCAAAATGGGGTTGCAGAGAGGAAGAACAGATCCATTGTAGGGGCTGCCAAATCCATGCTTCATGATAAGGGGTTACCTATACTTTTGTAGGCAGAAGCCTGCAACATTGTTGTGTACTTGCAGAACAAGAGTCCACAATGTGCCTTGGGGAATGTGACTCCGAAGGAGGCTTTTTCTGGGAAGAATCCTAATGTTGGGCACTTTCGTATCTTTGGGCACCTTACATATTCCTATATCCCCAAGGAGAACAGGACCAAGCTAGAGCCCACTACAGACCGGCCTCTTAGGCTCAGCAACAGATGTGGCATCTCTCAAGGTGTCCTGAAGCCACTTGGGCTTCCTCTTCCCTGAGCATACTTCTCCCATTGGAGAATGAAACTCCTCCTCATTACCATCAGGAGCCTGAACTCCTCACTGCCTGTCTGTTGTCCTCTTGCCTGCACCTGAACCTGTAGAAGTTGAGGTACCGTGTGAACTGTCCATTAGTGGACTCCCTAGTGAACTGCTCTGTGGACTGCTCTGCATGCTGCCCGAAGCACCACCCCTCTGGCTCGTCGAGCCACTGCTCACTGACGGACCTGGCATCGTCATAGATGTACCTCCGGATCCTCCTAATCCCTGCCCACTAGATCCCTGCGATTGACTCAACTGCCGCTGAGGGTCTGGCTGAACCAGATACTCTAACTCCCGTGACCTCCTAAAGGCCCTGTCCTCCTCGAACTTCACATCCTGCCTAACAACAACTTTCCTCTGTGCAGGAATGTAAATCCGAAAGGCCTTTGAGGTCTCATTGTAGCCCACAAAGATACC
>APFE031591832.1:0-16216 GCA_000404065.3 Pinus taeda
TTTACATCTTGTTTTGTGTCTTTTCTTACATCCTTTTTTCATCCTAATTTTACACCATTCTTTGAATCCTCATTTTGGTGTCCATTTTTTCATCCTTGTTTGTGTCCAATTCGACATCCTTTCATATGCCCTATTTTGTTCCCTTCTTTGTGTCTAGTGTTGCACCATTTTTTATTTTACTTTAAAACCCTTTTTGTGTCATTGTTTGCATCTTGTTTTGATGGCTAGTTTAACATCCAATTCTACTCCTAATTTTGCATCCATGGTTAAATCAACTTTTGGCTTCTTGTTTAGAGTTTTACTTTTATTTCCATTTATGACTCCTTCTATGGGTTCATTTTACTAAGTTCATTTACATAGTGAAATATATTAAAGTTTCTAAATATCATTTTGCTGTAGGATTTAATGCACGGTTAGATGAAAATAAAACCGTCTCAGTTTATCCTGGAAACCTAGGACAAACCAATTAAGAGAAAGGTTGTTCTAAGGCTTAGGATTCTTAGTAGATCAAGATGTAGAGTATAGATTAAGAAAAAGAGAATGAATTCTTGTGAGTCCTCACATGCAGGTCTTCTTGGAGTTTTTAGTATAGCTAGGAAGTGCTCCTAGCTATCTCCAAAGGTTGGTCCTACACATAAGAGAGAGAATAAAACAACCTTCATAGCATAATATCTTGATAATCAAAACTATCAGAAACATATAAATATTATTGAATAAATAAATACAAACCAAAATTCCATATATCCATTAGTTAAATAGAAGAAGTAAATAATGAATAGAAACATATGGAAGGAAGAACAACTGATCTATATGAATAAAGGAGTTGGAGGAAAGTTACAACAATCAGATGTAGTTGCAACAACACCTCCCCAAACTCATAGCTCCAAAACGCTCCCTCTCTAGATAGATTTCAACAGCATGACAATACAAGAATTCCCATCATTTTTTCAATGGCCAAGCCTCCAATATATAGGAAAGTGAAGACTATGAAGATTTCCCAAATTATTCATTAGTTCAATTTGGGAAAAATCTTTTGGATGAATAATGTTTCCTCGTATAAAAATGGCCTTTTCCACTTTTTAGATGCTTTTGTGCTTAAGAAAAAGTTTCTCGATGCTTTATGGCTCTTTCCCGCTTTTGTATGCTTTTATTTTTTAGGAAAAAGCTAAAGATGAGGATAAAGAGATCACATTCCACCATATGAGTTTCCAAAAGTGAACAAGAGTGTCAAATTCAAATTCTAGTTTGCCTATGTTTTAGTTTTTTCTTTAATATATATTTAGTTTTAATATTTTTTTATTTTTTCTAAAAAAAAGTAATATATTTAGTTTTTGGTATTTTTTCTATAAGAATTATATTTCGTTTTTATAAAAATGGATTTTAAACATTCCATTCATGCTAAATTTGTGATTTTATGATAGGAGTTTAAATTATATATAAAAAAGTAACTCAATGCCATGTGTTGTGTCATTGACATGGGTGTTATACATCTCTTCCTTGCTAAGTTATAGAATGTGCTTGGGTTTTCTTAATGTAATAAGACTAATTATGTTCTTCGTGATATCTTGAAATGTTCATCTTGAACAAGGCTAATAAAACAATAAAGTTAAAATAGGTTTGCCTTTGTCCTTTGTAGGTATTTGTCCCCATTAATCTTGATCTTAATAGATTAATTGTCTTATGGTGGCCTTGAGTGGTCACTTCCATTAGTTGCATGCTATATAGTTTTCTGTTAGTGACATTTTTTAGGCTTGATAATATGTTATTTAATTTATCAAAATGTGTTATTGTCCATATTATTGTTAAATATGTTGGTTTTTGACCATGTTTTAGCAAAATGTTCCCAAAATGTTTATAGATTGTATTTTATAATGCAATGATTCATTGCTTGATGAAATTGTTTTGGATATTTTTTTTAATGATTCATTGATTGATGAAATTTGTATGGATATTTTTTTTAGTATATTAAATTGTATGTGATAAAGTCAAAAGCCACCTCTTTTTTAGATTTTCTTTTGGTCAATTTTCCCTCAAGGGCCATCAAGTTGCACACGCATTTGGTCGCCAGGTTAAGGAAATATAGGAGTCATGAAGTGGAATTGTCCAAGCTCCTAAATCTTGAGACATGTTTTTTTTAGTCACATTATACTTCCTTTCTATGTAAATTCTCAATGAAAATAGCCTCATGGAACATGAGGAGCCTCAATAGTAAAGGAAAACAAAGACTCCTAAAAGAAAAATGGGACGCAATGCACCCATCAATAATGTTGATATAAGAAGCAAAAATATTAAGTGAGGTTCTACATCATATAATTAGAAAATGGGGGAGGAATTTCCAAGTAGTAGTGATTTATGCTTAGAGATACTTGGGTGGAATGGTTATTATCTGAAATGATCAAGACATCAAGGTTACCAATATGTTTACCTCTTTTCGCATTATGACAATACAATTTTAATTAATTGACATCGAGGACTACTACCATGTTTCCAATGTCTATGACTCCAATATCGCAAATGGAAAACCTCTATTTCTCAATTCTATTTCTAGCACAAGTAATTTATACTCCCCATATCCATGGATTATTGGGAGTGACTTCAATATTATCAAGTGTCTCGAGGAAAAGAAAGGATGAATCACAATGTTTAACAAGATATTTTGTAAGCTATACCATTAAAGCCATAAAGTAGTCTCTATTAAATTTGTCAAGAAATGAGTCTCCAACCCACACATGTGGATCAATGAGATGCAATACATGTGTGTGTGGTGACTAACTTAATACACTGCTCTAACAACTCCACAAACTTATGTATTACACTTCGTCACATAAATTGACAGTAGTGTGACATAAGTAAACCAAAAGTAGACATGAAAGCCTTAGGCAACAAGAATTCCCTAGATCCTCAATTAGGTGCTTAAATGATGAAGTGAAAATGCAAGTAGAAAAGAGGAATTCATTATTTACCCATCACAAACATGTGATCAAGTGTGACTAGGAGTGTATATATTCATATATTTTCCAAAGAGGGAGTGAATACATGAGTTACCATTCATTGGGCCTTATTTTTCTTTCTTTTTAATTTTCTTATATATAGGACTTAGGGAATGAGGTTTTCATAAGTTTGGCACAACTCATAGATATAAGATTTACATGAATTTTCACTTCAACTTTAGAGTTTAGACTTAGATAAATCAATATAGTGTATCTTTAATGATTTTGGCTTTCACTTTTTGATTTTATTTCATCACAAATGACAAAAGGGGAAATATTTTGCGACAAACCTATGAATGCTTAATCATAAAGGCGTCATGTGATGAAAACAAATTAATGATGTTATTCTCTATGAAAATGATGGGTATTCTTGAGAAAATCTTATGCTTGTGGATGTATCCTCTCTAGTTGAGAGGGAGTGAGGGTAGACACCATATTATCCATGTGTCATGTACTATGGCCAGGACTAACAATTGTAAGCTTGGTAAAAATACTAGTAGGGAGAATGGTGGATTGGATAAACATCTAGGACCAATATTCTTTGAGAATTTGGACTTTGACTAGGACTAATTGCCATAAGTCAAGTACATTAATCCAAGATAAGAATAGTCATGAGGATTGAAATTTCCTAGTGTCAAATATTATGATAGTGGATGAGGAAATGATCATGTGAGGACATACCTGGTGAACATCCTGGCGGGCTAAGTGCCTAGAGAGGTAGTGGTGTCCACATTTATGCCTCCCAACGTTGTGCTCTGATCTAATGGAGAGATAAACTTGTTAGTCAAGGCCTTACTATTTTGACAATGTTGGCTGTGATGATGTAAACCATCATTGATGCTTATCAATCCAGATCCCTTCTTATATGAATATTTCAAATTGAGAGTACTTTTTTGTCTCATTATGAGTACCTCCCTAGTTTACAGGGAGGGTCATCATCTTCATTATTGCCATCATCACCACCATCACCATCATCATTATCGTCATCATTTCATTATCGTCATAATCACAATTCATGTCTTCATCATCATCATCATGATTACGGACATTGTTGTCAATTCTCATAATTATAGGTACCATAAGAAATATCATCAACCTAAAAAATGTTACAAGTGCTCGAAAAGGGTTGTTAGGACACATGATATATGAAAGAAAAATAACAACTTTATTTTTTAGAGATGATCGATGATCATCATTATAATTGTCATCATCCCCATCATCATAACTAATATAATTTTTATCATAATTGTTGTCATCTTAATCATGAACATCGTAATCATCATTCATGCCATTATTGTTCTTGATGATGACCAAGATGAAAATAACGATAATGATGATCAGAGGATGATGACTTGGAAGATGACGCCAAAGATAATTATTATGATTATTACCATGACAACATTTAAAAATTGGGAAGAATGGCCAAGGTCATTAGCATCATCATCATCATTGTCATTGTAACTCCCATCATCTTTATCATCATTGTCATTATCATAATAATCGCAATTCATGTCATCGTCATCATCTTCATTATTAACATCGTTATAATTATTGACATTATCATCAATTGTTCATAATTTTCAATGTCATAAAAATTATCACCAATGAAAAAAATATGTTGTGTGTTGGAAAAGGGATGCAAAAGTGAACAAAAAAAATGGGGTAAAAATAGACGTAAATTTGGATGAAGAGTGGACACAACATAAGTAGATGCAGAACAAGACAGAAAAATTGACACAAAAGTGGATGAAAAAGTAGATGCAATAGTTGATGAAAACTTGAACACAAAATAGGATTCAAACATGGATGAAAAAGTGGAAGAAAACATGGGCACAATAGTAGGAATAAAACTTAGCATGAATTGTGGTGAAACAAATGTGGATACTACAATGAATGTAAAAAAAAAAAGACACAAACTTGAAAGAAAAAAGGAGGAAAAATTGGATGAAAAAAGGGATGTAAACATGGGCCAAACATGCGTGCAATAGTGAACACAAAATTAGTTGCAAAATTGGACGAATCAAAGGTGGTTGTAAAATTAGATTCGAAATGGGATGCAAAAAACATAAAAAATATTTGATGAAAACTTGGACACAAAAGAGGATGAAAATGTGGATGCAATAGTGGAAGAAAATGTGGGTTGCAACAATATGCATAAGATATGGCACGAATCATAGCACAAAGAAAGTGGATGTAATAATAGACAAGAAAAACGATGCAAACTTAGATGCAAGACAAGATGCTATAAGGGATGTAAAAGTGGATGCAAACATGGGTGCAACATGAGAAACAAAATTGGATGCTGTTATCGGGAAATCTAGTGTCCATTCAGAGCTGCTAGTCCCACTAAGACAGGTAGCTATCTTAGAAACAAACAAACTAAAGTTACTTGTGATTTTCTATATGAGAAGTAGATGAGAGAGAAGCAGAGAGTACCAACCTCAGTCTTTCGCTTGGCTCCTTGCTTGTTTCCTCTCCCCTTTGACAGATCTTTGCCGATTCTCCCTTACTTACCCTGCTTCAAAGAGCACCTGTAAAGTAAAATCAGCATAATACTATCAAAGCATAGAGATCTACAATCATAAACAATATAGGACCAAATATATATATTGACCACACAAATGCATATATCAACTCAGACATACAAGAATGTGGAGGAAAACTCAAATAGCTTTATTGATGGAAAGTAGAAGAGAGGATTACAACCCATTGATCTGACCCAGCGTCATCCTCCCA
Source organism: Pinus taeda (assembly GCA_000404065.3). Lineage (NCBI taxonomy): Eukaryota > Viridiplantae > Streptophyta > Pinopsida > Pinales > Pinaceae > Pinus > Pinus taeda. The sequence continues at coordinate 5,727 of APFE031591832.1, forward strand.
GCATGAAAGCCCTTCTTCACTTCATGAAAAGCTTAGATCACCCAACACTATGATGTTCCACAAAGAAACCAACAACACTTCCTTACAAGATACAAGATTATAGCCTTTGGATCTCTAGGATGAGGGATCCATATATAGATGTTTGCAGGTGGGTGAGTCAACTTCTGGGATTGTGATTAGTGTCATTTCTCTTATAGTTCTCAATTCCACTTGGAGATTTCATGATCTCTTACTCATCCCTGGGCGAATTCAGAGAGGCAAGTGTCACAGGAGAAGTTTCTGGAAGATTCCATGATCATTGACCTTGTAAACTGTCTCTGCCATTTGTCTACTCTCGCTCATCGCATCCTACAAAAGGGCTTTCCAATATGCATCGCACTTTTTTCATGTGACAGGTGAGATGCATCGCACCCTTAGCACTGAGCAGTCTGTATGGTCTAGTTTTGACCAATTCTGAACAGTTTTTCATGGAGAACTTCTAGGAGATGATGTAATCAGCTGACCTTGCTCCTTTAGGGTATGAAGCAACACTTTTAGGGACTTAGAAGCCCTTGGTTTATGGAGATATGTGCTTGGGGTTGCAGTGCCCAGATATGTCTATAACAGTTGCCCCCTAAAGCATGAGGTCGTAAATCTTTTTGATGTCGGGTGAAATGCTTTATCATGAGGATTCGAGGTTTTTCAAACTAGAAGGTGACCTGTAATAAGATACAATACATTATCTTCATAATATTTTCATGATCTAGCTAAGGCGGGCATTCCCATGCTCAACTTTATAAATTCATTCTCATGTACATAGGACAGACAATCGTCTATGTGGCAGACTGATCCTTTGGCTTGGATGATTATCTGTGCACCAATGATGTACATTTGATGTCTTTATTTTCCTGAATATATCGTAGCCCCGATGGATTAAACTAGATCTAGGGTCTTCAAAACTCGTTCAATCTTCGCCCGAAATATAAGTTGATCCATGTGAATAGATGTTCTGGAGTCGAACATGGAAAGACATCGCCTGATTACCAGCCAATGATGTAAGCTATTAATAGGCGCGAGAGGAATCACCGATAATGATGATGATCCTCAAGGTACGACAGTACAATTCACGTGGTATGAAAATGGGACTTGGCATCGAACACCATGCAAAATCTTTCGGTCGAAGGCCATTGATGTAAACCTGTCGCTAGAAGTGAGAAACTTTCCATTGAGGCATGCAAGCTTCAAAGTACTAAAAGGGTTGTTCCTACGTCGACTTCTTGGATAATGAGCTGATTTCGAAAAGAAGTGACCTGTCATCGGAGGGCATTAATGAATCCCTCATCTACGACACGGATCAGAGCAAATGATTTTCTAGAGGTGAAAATGATATGATGATACAGGGTTCAGGGTGGCAGTCATGAAAGAATGAAGCGTGAAGGTATTGCAGCGGATGAGCCACAAGCTGGGTTGGTGAATTCTCTGAGCGACTTCTCTTGAACATATCGGCGACACTGAAATGGATTGGTAGTGTTAACCCCAAAAATGGATGGTATGGTGGACCAATGGTAATATGACCAGTGAACGGAATAACCCGACCCGACTCAATCATGGTGATGGAGTGAAAGTGTCATGTTCAAGAGCGACTTGCTACCAATAAAATTTCTTCAAGTTTTCTTCCCAATTTTTCCCCAATCATTATTGACCAGTACCTCTTTATTTTTGTCAAGCTGGAGGAGGATAACATATGCTTGTTCTATAATTTTCCCTTCGGGCAAACCTGTCGCTATGTTTTAACGAGTCTAGCGACAGTGAAACTCGTTCTTGTCTACATGGACAAGTTTCTCGCTATTGGTTTTAACGAGTTTAACGACAAAGATAACTCGGTCCTTTTTCAATTCTAGAGAGTCAGAAAGGGGACAAAAAGGAAACTCTAGCAATCCTTTTTCGTCATATAATCCCTTAAGTCTGAAAAAGTATAAAACAATATGAAATGGATGAATTTTCGATAGTTTTAACGAGTCGAACAAGACAAGCACTCGATCTTTTTGTGTAATGATCCCTTAGGTCCAAAAATATTAAAATCTAGAGGAGGGATAGGACTTCCAATCTTTTTAACGAGCTGGAGAGGCCAATTGCTCGGCAATCTTTTCATATTTTATGAGTCAGATGAAAAGAGCTTAAAGGAGACTTGGTTTTTTAGGAACGAGTGATATTTTAGGGTAGCAGCTGGTTCCAGGTGTGGGTTGGAACTTTCCAATCAGAGCAGTGTGAAGAAGATGGCTAACAGAATCACTCGTCACAGTTGTTCCTCAAAAGGGTAAACAATCAAATGGAGGCGTACGATCGGCTAAAACAAAGTGGAGGTGATGGTAAGAACACAACCAAGGCTCAAAAGCTGATGATAATGCGTTCAAAATGGTTATTTACCGAAGGTTGGTTCATCTTTTGATGAGCTTAAACTCTGATGGAACATATGCTCATTGCTTAGGTTTAATTTTTAACGAGCTTGAACTTTGCGTAAAACTGCTCGTGCCAGTCGTATAATAAGGATGTCTCATCGATAGGTTCATTTTTTAGGGAGCTTGCACCATTTGAAATTTTGCTCCAGATCCTTTATTTATGTAAGCTAGGAATGACCAATCCTACGAGTTTAAAGGGTTAAGAACATACAAACTAAGAAAATAAATGGTCGCTTTTCACTTTCATGCAAAAAGGGTTGCATGCCCCCAAGTATAATGAAGTAGAGTTTCCAGGTTACCCTTCAATTTGCAGACAAAACATTTGCTCTGTCGGGAAAGGCCTACTTTCTGACGGAGGTATCTTATTCTAGTCTAATCCCATTTTCCTAAATGGATGGGTGTGTCAGACTAGTCATATTCCTACGTGGACACTCACCTTATAACTGAGGTTTTCCTGTCGAAGCAGACTGGGGTGCATGCCTCCTGGGTTTCAGTCACAATCACCGAATCACTCGCACTTATCAGGTGGACGGACTAGAGACTGATGAGACATTCCTTACGTAAAAAGACTAGTTAGGGATGGAATTTTACTATTAGCTATGTGCGAACTAGGGAATGAAAGCTGGTCTACGAGCTGGACCATTCTGCCTTCATGCGGGAAACACATTACTTGAAAGAGTGAGGAGACAATGGCTCCCATGCTATAAATGTAGTCACGCCCAAGGAGTAGATTGTAATCTAAAGGTCCTTGGACTACCATTACGTTAAGGTAAATGGTTTTCCCTCTCAAATTTATAGGCAAATTTGGAAGGATCCCTAACGGTCGACTGGTTCCTTTGTCGAAGCCTGTCAGATTTTGCATCTCAGGCAGAAGCGATGGCGAACCAAGTGCTTTCCAAGCGGTTGAGGAAAGGATACTCATAGAAGCCCCTTCATCTATGATAGTACCAATCATGACCATTCTATAAGCTTGTATAATAATCCGGAATGGTACATTACATGGTAGACGGGGTCTGCCTGGTAGATTCCAGTCGAAATAAATGATTAGGTTGCTTGGAGGTGGGACCGAATAAACGGTCGGATATGACTCTGACAAACTTCCTTCCTGCGGTAAAGGAATGCGTAGATTTCCCCCATTTTCATCGGAGTCTGTGTTTACAAAGAGGATTTGAATGGTGTCGTTCTCATTCTCTTTGGTGACTGTGTCATTTGAAGGTGGACCTTCTGAAGACAAGACTGGGTCGACTGCCGTCTCGACCTGTTGACTTTGGTCCGGTGTGGACTTAGAGGGTTTATCTTCAATGATAGATGCTTCGATTGACCATAAAGGTGTGCCAGTCAGATTTTCAACTAGCGATTGACTTGGAAAGAGTTTCTTGTATCCATGAGGAAGCCCTAGTGGTGAAGCAGGATGGTTATCCAAGACTCTTTTAGCTTCGTCTAGGAAGGGACAACAATGTATGGCATGATCGCCTTCACACAGTCTACAAGGAAATTTAGATCTTCCTTTTTGTCCAGTGACTTCGTTTTCACTAGTTGATGGTGTACTTTCAACATGATCATCAGAGGTTGACGACACTGGATTGTGCAAGCGAGGAGACTAGTCCCTTAGGATCCGTGGGATGTAAGGACAATCTTGATGATAGTGGTCCCCTTTGCAAATGACACATGGAGATTTAGGTTTGGATGGTGTAGTGTGTGGATTTTCGCTAGACGATGTATGGTTGCCCCTTTTGGCCATTGGCTCCTTCTTCTTCTTCTCCTTCCCTTTCTTCTTCTTCTCAGTTACTTGGTTTTTAGTTTTACTAACTTCACCAAGTGAAGAGGAAGGAGAGGGAGAAACAAATGAAGTAGAAGGTTGGGGGGTAACTCTAGTATCATCTAGTTGTTGATTTGATTGCTCAGGAATCACGGTGCTTTGAACGACAGAGGTCGAGAAGAGCCATATTGGCAGGCCAATCGTCAGTCCTGGAAGGGACAATGTGGCCATATGAGGTGCACCAACATCTCCCCAAGAGGAGAAAGGACTAGGATTTCCCCCAAGGGGAAATCCTTGGTTGGTGGACTCCATTTTCTCGACCTAAGATCAACGAGGGAACAATGATGTTATTATGATTAAAATAAATTTTATGACACTTTGACACAACTTTCTTTTTCAATTTTTAAGAGTCGAGAAAAAGCTAAAGATGACTCTAGTCAACTTCGATTTTTAATGAGCCTGAAGTGACAAGTGCTCAGATGGACCTTTTCCTTTAAGGAGTTTGAAAAGGAATGAAAGAGACTATTTTGGAAATCTAGAGAGAAGGATTACCAAACCAATCGCAAAACTACAGAATACTTTTTATGGTACGGCAGTCAATCTTCCGGAATGATGTGTTCAGTGCATTGCGATTGATAGGGCGGCAGACACGACTTCCTAAGGATAAAGGATGTAGCCTATTGTGGTCTCCCAATATATACTCGACGATACGTGGGAGCACAAGTCCGTACTGGCACTTGTCATCTCAAAGAGGAGGAATCACCCAACCTACGATGCAAGCGATAGTTACCAGGCTTTACAACGCCGGAATACATCTCTAGCCTAGACTTCTAAATTTTGTGCGTTAGGTTCCAAAGTGTTTTTATGTTCATTGAATTTATTTTACAGTTGATCTTTCTTAAGAAGTTTTCCTTTAAGGTTCACCACGTCATGTAGATATACAATTCCTAAAAATGCAATTTAAGATGATAAACAGTCGTTTACTCTTATTTTTGCAATGAAAATCCTAGCTACTAAGGAAAGAGAAGAGAAATTCTTTCAACATAGAGGAGAGAGCACACACTAGATGCACTATCCTAAATCAAAATCAACAAGCAGTCTAAATGCAAATGCACATGCATGTATTTGTTTTATGCTTTCTTAATGTGTGAATGACAAAATGAATTCTATGTACAAATCTGAATTATCTTTTCTTTCAAAGCGACAGTACTAACAATTTTCTCTTCAAAATACGAAAGGAAGACAAAGGCGACACTTTCAACTTCAATTTGAAAACTGCTTTCGACACTTGAAATACTATCAATTCAAATCAAATACAAGAGTAACAGTGTAATCGACCATCAAACAGAATAGGATTCTTTTCTTTGACTGAAAACGACACTTACGACACTTCCAAGTCATAAGAAGACAGTTCGATTAAGCTACTTCTTTGTAAAGGAGAACTGTAAATGGCGAAAATACATAAAACATTCACAATTCTTTGTACAATGGGGGTTGAATGATGCAAAGGAAGGGAGTTTCAATAGTGGCATACTAATCACAGATAGAAAAACTCCTGAATAAAGCTTAAGAGAGTGAAGAAAAAACCAAAATCTGGAGGTAGAAACAGTCTTATTTGATCATGACACCTATAACACAAGGAAACAAAGATGCATCTCACCTACTACACATGGGAGGTGCGATGCATCCAGATTGCCTAAAGCAGATAGTGCGATGGTCCAGGGACAAGACTTTAACTTGGATTTTGGTCACAATTTGCAGCTTAGTTCAGGGATTTAGGCTGAGCTAATGATAGTCAGTAAATACAAATCATAGGGGCTGATCTAATGAGTTTACTTGAGCCATTACCAGGGAAATTAGGATGTTTGCAAATCAATTGTTCAGTTTATAAACAAAACCCGGAGATGGACTGAAGTTGCATTGATCTACTTTGCACTTGCATAGCAAATGTAGTCTGAAGGCTAGCTGGCTTAACTTCAAGCTCCGTTTGTAGTTTATAAAGCAAACAAATATATACAAGAAAACAAGCTATTCACTCCCCAGTGGAGTCGCCGTTTTTTTATTGGGAAATCTAGTGTCCATTCAGAGTTGCTAATCCCACTAAGACAGGTAGCTATCTTAGAAACAAACAAACTAAAGTTACTTGCGATTTCCTTTATGAGAAGTAGATGAGAGAGAAGCAGAGAGTGCCAACCTCAGTCTTTCGCTTGGCTCCTTGCTTGTTTCCTCTCCCCTTTGAAAGATCTTTGCCGATTCTCCCTTGCTTACCCCGCTTCAAAGAGCACCTATAAAGTCAAAGCAGCATAATACTATCAAAGCACAAAGATCTACAATCATAAAAAATATAGGACCAGATATATATTGACCACACAAATGCATATATCAACTCAAACATACAAGAATGTGGAGGAAAACTCAAATAGCTTTATTGATAGAAAGTAGAAGAGGGGATTACAACCCACTGATCTGACCCAACATCATCCTCCTAGCATGAAAGCCCTTCTTCACCTCATGAAAAGCTTAGATCATCCAACACTATGATGTTCCACAAAGAAACCAACAACACTTCCTTACAAGATACAAGATTCTAGCCTTTGGATCTCTGGGATGAGGGATCCATATATAGATGTTTGCAGGTGGGTGAGTTAGCTTCTGGGATTGTGATTAGTGTCATTTCTCTGATAGTTCTCAATTCCACTTGGAGATTTCATGATCTCTTACTCATCCCTAGGAAAATTCAGAGAGGCAAGTGTCATAGGAGAAGTTTCTGGAAGATTCCATGATCATCCACCTTGCAAACTGTCTCTACCATTTGTCTACTCTCGCTCATTGCACCCTACAGAAGGGCTTTCCAGTATGCATCACACCCTTAGCACTGAGCAGTCTGTATGGTCCAATTTTGACCAGTTCTGAGTAGTTTTTCATGGAGAACTTTTGGGAGATGATGTAATCAGTTGACCTTGCTCCTTTAGGGTATGAAGCAACAATTTTAGGGACTTAGAAGCCCTTGGTTTATGGACATATGTGATTGGGGTTGCAGTGCCCAAATATGTCTATAACAGATGCAAAATATGGATGCAATGGAATTACATGCAAAACAAAATACAAAATGAGATGAAAAACTCAACACAGAAGTGGATGCAAAAATAGATGCAATATTTTATGAAAAAGAGGATGTGATGATGGATGCAAAATTGGAAGAAAACGTGGGTACAACAGTAAGTACAAAACATGGCACAAATTGTGTCACAACAAAAGTGGATGTAATGATAGATTCAAAAAAGGAATCAAATGAAGATGAAAAATATGATGCAAAAAGGGATGTAAAAGTGGGCGTAAACATGGGTGCAACAATGGATCTAAAATATGATGCAAAAGTTGATGCAACAAAATTCTATGCAAAAGTAGATGCAATACGAGACACAAAACCTTATGCAAATTTTGACACAAAAGTGGATATAAAAATGGATTAAAAATAGATGTAAAGTCGATGAAAACCTAGATGTATATGAGGATTCAATTGTGGATGCAAGTTTAGAAACAAAAAAGGGTGCAAAGGGAGGTGTCAAACTAGGTGCAAATTATGGCACAAGAAAAATGGATGCAATAGTGGACACAATCACAAACGAAAAAGGGGATGTAAATATGGATGCAAAACAAGATGTAAAAGTCAATGCAACAAAAATAGATGCAAAATTAGATGCAAAACTAGACACAAAGCTCGATGTAAAACTTGGCACAAAGGGGATGCAAAAAATATGCAAAAATGGATGCAAAAAATGATTTAAAAAATGATGCAAAAGAGGATGCAAGAGATGATGCAAAAGTTGATGCAAGTGTAGACGCAAAAATTGGATGTAATAGAGGATGCAAAAGATGGTGAAACAAAATTAGGTGCCAAACTTGATGCAAAACATGGTGCAAAGGATGGCACAAAACTTGGCATAAAACATGGCGTAAAACTTGATGTAAAATCTGGTGCAAAACCTATAACAATACCTGGAGCTAAACTTGATGTAAGACTTGGTGCAAAACTTGGTGAAAACTCTGCATCAATTTTTGCACCATATTTGATAAATGGACACAAATAGCACCAAAAATGGTCTCTAGATGCAAAAAAGGAAGAAAAAAGGGATGCTAATCACAGGGTTTTGTTGTAGTGAATATAGATCAACGCCTTAGAATTCAGCCTCTTCGGGGGGCAACCTCCTTTACATTAAATAAATGAACAATTCTTGGATGATTCAAATGAAAAAACCTCGTTTCTATATATAGGAGTCTAAGGAGTCACAATATAATCTAGCCGACCTAACAATAATAATATAAAGCCACAAAAATAACAATAGAGGGATTCTATGGGGCACAGTAATAACAATATGGGGGCAATAGGGGCACAACAATATTAATAAGGAGTATAACTACAATAGTAATGGGGTAATCACTAGTATTATCGGGACCCAACATGCCCCTCTCCTTCAAAAAAGTGTTGTCCTCAACGCTTGAGTAGCTCTGGATACTTCTGCATAAAATTCTCATCCTCCCATGTGGAATCTTCAGCGAATAAGTTCTTCCACTTGATAAGATACTCTGAAATTGAACGATTTCGTAGCTGTCAAGTGCTTGTTTCTGTGATTGCTTCCGGTTCCAATATAATTTTTCCTTCCTCGTCAAGTTCTGGCAATATTGTTTGAACTGGGAGCTTGTCGCCTATAACCTTCTTTAAACATGAAACATGGAAAACTGGGTGCAATCGAGAAGCTGCAGGAAGCTCCAATTTGTATGCATAGTACCAATCTTTTGACACCTTGTACGGACCGTAATACTTTGGTGATAATTTATTGTCCCTCTTAACTTGCTTGAGGGACATTTGCTTATATGGTTGTAGCCGTAGGAATACCCAATCACCTACATCAAAACTTCTTTCACTGCGATGTTGATCTGCCTGTTGTTTCATTCTATTTTGTGCCAACACGAGGTTATCCTTTAAAAGTTTGAGGACTTGTTGTTGATGTTCGATGTGATGTTCCACTGCCTGAACATTAGAATTTTCTCTTAAATATGATGTGATGGATGGTGGCTGATATCCATAAAGTTCCATAAATGGGGTCATTTTTGTTGTTGTATGGAAGGAAGTGTTATACCACCATTCAGCCAGAAGCAACCATTTGACCCATTGTGTCTGTTTATCAGATACAAAGCAACGAAGATATCCTTCCAAACATTTGTTTACTATCTCAGTTTGCCCATCAGATTGAGGATGATAAGATGAGCTATGAGCTAACTGAGTACCACGACAAGAAAATAATTCTGTCCAAAAATTTCCAGTGAAAATGGGATCTCTGTCACTTACAATAATCTTTGGGTTTCCATGTAGCTTTTGAATTGTTTCCATAAATGCAGTAGAAACTGTATTGGCTTTAAATGGATGTGATAATGCACAAAAGTGTGCATACTTGGTATGTCTGTCAACTACCACCATGATGACACTCTTTCCCTCAGACTTGGGTAAACCTGTGATAAAATCCATTGAAACCTCCTCCCAACGTTGGCTTGGAATGGATAAAGGTTGTAATAGACCCGGTGTCTTAATTGTTTCAACTTTATTTTTCTGGCAAACCAAACATTCCACCACAAAATTTTGAATATCTGATTTAAGGCCCTCCCAAAAAAATTCCTTCTTAACCCTGTGGCAAGTTTTTAAAAATCCTGAGTGCCCTCCTAAGGGAGAAGTGTGCAATTCCATAAGAATCTTTTGTTTTTAGCTGGGAATTCTACAGAGGTATTAAGCGATCTTCTGCTACCATAACGAATTCATTTTTTCCCCCCGCTAAATGTATCAGACGTACTTGGAATCTTGTTGTAGCTTTCGAATAAGTGCCCACAGTTCTTCGTCATTCTTCCATTCCTCCCTTGCTTCACTTATCCAATCAAATTGGATAATAGAAATGGCACACACAATGCTTCCACATCCTCATCCTTTCTTGAGAGTGCATCTGCCACCACATTTTGCTTCCCTTTTTTGTAGATGATTTCAAAGTCATAACCCAACATCTTTGTGACCCACTTTTTTGCTCTTCAGAGGATAATTTGTTCTAAAAAGTATTTAAAGGCTATCATGATCCGTTTTTACCTTGAAGTGTCTTCCCATTAGGTAGGGTCGCCATTTCTTAAGTGCATGTAGTATTTCCAACATTTCCTTCTCATAAATAGCTTTGTGTAAAACTTTTCCCTTGATTGGACGACTTTCAAAAGCAATGGGTCTTTCATCTTGATTTAAAACAGCACCAATTCCA
>APFE031591847.1:0-33335 GCA_000404065.3 Pinus taeda
GATCCAAGTGGATTTTGGTGGCCACCCGCTAATTCGACTTGGATCCCCTCTAAGTGCTTCGTGCAGTTTTTTTCAGTTTCCTTAATTATAGCACAATTTACTATTTTTAGCAGTTTTTCGGGTCCTAAACTTCCGGAGCCATTTTGAGGCCCTAAACGACGTTTTTTGGGAAATCTACCGCCAGCGATTTTTCGCGACTAAAAATTGTCTTTTCCGTCGTAGTCCTCGGAGAGATCTTTCCAACGGGCTATCATGCGCATCAAACGGAGATAAGACAACCAATTCGCGACCCCGGGAATTTGATGTACCAACTTACCCAAAAACGGGGCCCACAATTTGGCGTTTCATCTTCCAGGGTTAGGTTTTGGAATGTGAAGGGTTTTTCCATTGTTTCTCAACAATAAATAGGCCTTCGAGCCTCTTTGTAACACAGTTCAGAGGCATGTAGCCACACATCTCTTCTCAGAGATAAGCTACCATCGCCCTAGCTGGTTTATTTCTATTTCCGGTTGTAAGCATATTTCAGTATTTTCCATTAATGAAATGAAGTATTATTTACGCTGCATCTTTGTGTATATGGTTATCTCTGTATTTTATTGCGTTCCTGTTTAAATCTGGATCAGTTGGTTGGGCCCTAGCCAACTAGCTCGTTTCCTGTCTAAGAAACGAAAAGGCTCAACACTAAAATATGCATAAAATATAAACTAAACATTGCGTATGAGAATCATGGTGGATTTCTTGTATTACTCGATTCAACAAATGTACATAACAGTGTAAATCCAACCCCAGTGTCGAGGCAGTACCCAGATTACTTGAAAATGAAATTACCGTTAATGGTTCACTAGCTAGTCCTACTTATGATCTATATCTTATACATCCTTTTGGCCTTAGCTATTTTCCACTAATTATAGACATCTTCTTATTCACGCCTTTCATCTGAAAAGACTAACAACTGAAATTACAAAATCGGCCAGTAGTTATAGTGGAACATGTATCTCGCTTAGCCGTAGAATAACTTTGGAAAATCTTCCCTGATTGCGCGCCACTAATATCCTTCTTCAATTCATCAGCAACTAAACTTGGAGTCAAGGATCAAAACCCATCCTCATGGAAAGATGTATCTCATGGAAATCTTGGACAGTCCTCGTGGTGGTCAAGAATCTACCTGCACTAGTCATACTTACTCATAATTAGTACTAAGTTTATCAATTACTTCTAGGAAATTAACATAAGTTACAAGAGGTACGTAATATGCATGAAATCCATATAAAAATTATTAATAAAGAACTTTAATAAATCTTAATGTAAAATTCGAAGCATGTGCAGGAAAAGGTAGTTATCTTGGACTAGTGCAGGAAAGAGAGGTTTATCTTTAGATAAAATAGAGGTTAAAATGGGGTAGAAAATAGGGAAATTTGGGACACCGACAAATTGCACTACCTCCAATAGTGAAAGTCCATGATGTTTTCCATGTTCCATTGCTTAGAAGATATGTAAAGGATGTTGATCATGTTATTGATTGGTCTGTATTCCAAGTGAAACTAGAAAGAGAATTCTAACTGGAACCTCAGTGCATATTGCAATAGAAATAGCGTATGCTCGGGAATAGAGAAATCGAGCAAGTTAAAGTGTTGTGGAGAACTTTGGGCCCAATAAAACTAGATGGGAGATGATTGATTAGATGTGGGATATATATCCTTCCTTATTTTCCAGTTGAGGCAAAGCAATTTTGGTATATGTATATATGTACATGGATTTAAATACCACCATGATATGTGTTATAAAGCTCCTATAAGTGGTATTGTTGTCATGTTTTCATGATGGTTACTTGCAAGTCGATTGTTCATTGTAACTATTACAACGAGCTAAGTTATAAAGGTCAATAGGCACTATCCTTTTGGTTTTTAGGGGTTTTGCTACTTGTAGGTGTCATAGAATACCAAAGAAAATGTTCCCCTAAGGGGGAGGGGCCTATAACAATAAATGGGTTAAAAGTTCATGTAATAAAAAATAATAAAGGAAAAATGAGGCTAAGGTCAAGGGAAACTTGTTCAAGGCTAAATGTTGGGCAAAATATCTTAGGGGGCATCATTTGTTCTGTATTATGGCTGACGGGAAATTGGCAAAGGAAATAGAAAAGGCTTTGAAAAGGAAAAAAGGATTATTGAAATTTTATTTATGAAAATAATGGAAATTAGGAGAAAACAGAGATGAAAGGTCACATCTTTCATGTCAGGAGGAAATTGAAGGAAAATTAAGGAAAATTGAAGAAATTAGAGGCATCAATAATAATAGGACATCGGAGCATCAATTTGTAGAATTTTGTCAATTTTTTAGTGTTGTTTTAATCAATCCTAATTCACCAAGATTGCAACATTTAATTGTCAACCCAGGGTAAGTCCTATTGTTTCAATGGATTTCGCACTATCTGTGCCGATACACTACAACCAAGAATGAAAAATGGAAAGAAACAATAAAGGATGTTGCTAAACCAATTACAAAATTTAAATTATTCATGCAGAAGTTAAAAAAAATCCATATAAATGAAATCACACTTCACAATTACCATAATAAGGGCATGCCACACAATAAACTAATTTCATTGGCTGGTCATTATCATTATATTTAATCAAACTAGTGTAACAACATAATATAATCTGGAACTGAAGTTGATGTATTTCACAATTTATACAGCAACAGTGGAAAACCATATGACAATAAAAGAAACAATAATGTACAACTTCTTCTACCGCTGCAGTCCTTGCTAAAGAGGAGGATCCTTCCTCCGTAGCAGGGGCGAAAGAATAAACACAAGATTTGTTAAAGAATCAGATGAGGAGCAGTAACGACATCACCATAGCGACTTCAATATTAAAAATAATTAAAAGTTACAAGATCAAAGTAACAATGCTTTTCTATATGCCATCCTTGTACATGAGAAATTTAGTTTCTTTTATAATTATTACATGCCCAAAATCAGGAATATATCAGTCATGAGAATCTCATGATTCTCATGATAATCATAAAATAATAGTTATAACCTAATTCTAAATACAAATACTTCTCACATACATTGGTTAAGATTGTAACCACTTGGTTCTGTTGCTTCTAAATAGACAAATCATAACCCCAGACAATTGTTTTGTGGAATAGCACCCACGAATTTGCCAACTACGGTGCAACATCATCCTGTGATCAAATGATGGTTTGGGATGTAACAACAATCACTGGATAATAGTGTCCTTGGTATAAGAGTGGTCATCTATATCAGCACGTGGTGTAACACTAACCTGTAACAACAACCTGCTCTACCGTTCTCTGAAACAGATCAGTGCAGTGTGTTCACTCCATAACTTCATCCCCACAAGAAACACCTAAAAAATAGAAGATGTTCTAAAATACTTCTCGAATGCTCACCCAAATTAGCCACAAAAAGGAATATTGTATCATAATATTCAGCAAAACATGAAAAAATAACATGACAGTGGAATAGGCTGTATAAATGAGAAAATTGGTGAGTAACATGTGAATTTTCATGGGACTAGAGGAAAAGAGGATCAAAACTGGGGAAAGAAAGTGTAGAAACCAGGTATAAAAGTCACACCTAACATATCCCCCCAACTGAAGCAAATTTATGTCCCCATGCAGAACCTTTGTTCCTCTGTCTTTAACAAAGCAGACTGTAGCTTGGTTAAACTCTGTATCCTTTCATTCAGCATCAATTTCTACAAGATAAATGTCACACATTATTCTTTCTCATTTTTCAACATGCTACATATGATAAATTGAACGTCACATAAAACCAAGGGCAAATGCTTTTCTAACCAAAACAAGCAAACAAACAATGCCTCTAATAAAACTTCACGCCTCATAAATTACTCGGCCACGTGCTTAGGCTAAAGGTGAGATTCTTTAAATCATCTTTAGGTCGTATTTAATGGGATATTTATATGTTGCCGTGATGTCAATTTGGTGTTAAAAAAAATATATAAATCAAAGTTATTATTAATGAAATTCAAGTATAATTCAGAAAAATAATGCCATTCCAAGGTAGCAGTACAACTCACCATAAGTGTAATAGTTAAGAAAAATATAGCAGTACAAATGTACTTGAAAAGACCTCCTATGTCACAAATGTAGCAGTACAACTCACCATTCTATACAATATTATTGTGTGCACATATCCATTAGAACTTACTATTCGGGTTATACTCTTTGATAAGTCTATGCATTTTATGTTGAAGCATGCTATCTACATAAAGGGACAAAAGTGAAAATATTTTAGCCATAAGAAATACCCTTATAGCTTTCAATGGAATTCTTGAGCAAGCATGTAGTTAAATATCCTAAGCCAGAAGAGTGGAGGTTGGAAAAGATCTCTAGAATCCTTGGAGTATCTAGTGATATAGTCATTGGGATAGGCTTCTTTCGTTAAGGCGTGATAGTTGTATATTTGAGTAGTCTATCAGTGGTTGGGAAGAGATTCTGAAACCTGATCCCAATGCCCATTTTAAGTCACATTTTCTTGAATGTTTTATTAACTATCAGGGTAAGGTATAAACTGCAATTTTGTATCTCTTTAGCCTTTTTTTAATTAAAAAACGAACTCACGAATTTCAAACTATAGTAAGGTTAGCTATTGTTAGGTTAAACAATATACAAACCTCCTTAACATTGATATGGAACAAGAGGTATAAATCTGCACCACCAGGTATTAACTATTAATAAAGTGAATTGATGCCTCAAAAATGCTTCATGTATAGTCTTTACATGATCTCCCAACCTTAAAGCTGATAATATGGTACTCATTACCTATGAAACCTTAATGGTTCGCAAACCATACATTTTAATAACTATTGTATGTTTTTATTACGTTGGGCTGATGTAACTTAGTTCGTGAGAGAATTGTCATTGTGCTGGAGCATTTTCAGTATAGCATAGTTTGTGAACCTCTTAATTGATTATTGAATCATCTGTTGTATTGTTGTTCTTGCACCAAAGTCGATGTATGTCCTCAGTACTACATAAATACTTACTGGTAGTAAAAAGAGTTATGTTGGAAGACAAGGTAATGGTGTTATACCAATATTTGTTTAAAATGGTTTCCATAGACACCTATTGTATTCCATTAATGTGTTACCCAACACATAATTTATTATTGCGGCATGTGGAACTGTTGACCGACAACGTAGACTAATGTATAAGACCATTATGCTAAAGCACATGCATAAAATAGTACTGCAACAAATCGTCTCATGCCAAAGTTGAATGCATCATCGTATTCAACAATATGTAACCACCATGGTAGCAATTGCAGCCATAAGAAATGTTGTACATCCCTCTATTGGCATGTAAAATTAAAGTTAGTTTGTTGCCTTTTCTTGAGTATGTGACATACATCCCTCACATATCCGCTGCCTTCATAATACTTTGCGAGCTAGACAGAGGTATCACATGTTAAACAAGGGAATAGAAAATGGTTACAAAAAGGATAATCATGTTAACATTCTTGAATGTGCCTTAAGAAACCTATGCATCTCCCTTCAAAGTAAAATGTTACACTAAATAAAGGTAGTTGGGAGATTGATCAAAACAACACATGCTAGAGTAGATTTGATCAAATAGAAGCCAATTGGCTTATACATGTCATAATGAGGGCTCACATAACATATACTTGTTATCTCAGTCATAACAAGGTGAAAACCTATGGATGAAACTCTCTACAATCCCATTGCGAGAGGAATTTGATGGCAAAGATTATAGGGTTAGGTAATACATTAATGACTAACCTTTGTGAGGTGTGAAAGTTTGATGAAAACCGTAAATGAGCAACAATAGATCATGTCAATCCAATAACTAACCTTATGCTGAGTTTAAGTAAGTGAGGATTATGTCAGAATCTCAAATTACAATCAATTGGAAACACGGGATAAAGGCCAAGAAAAAATTGGATGACACTCGTGAGGACACTTGTCACAATGATATTTTCCATGCTTGGATTTCTTTCACCATCTAATCGTGGTGGACTTATGATAATTATGGTTTTCTTGTGGGTTTTCATGGGTTTGTTTGTTGGTTACTCTTTTGCTTGTTTGTATAAGATGTTCAAGGGAAAAAAATGGAAAACAAACACGTTGAAGACTGCATTCATCTTCCCTGGCATTGGTTTTTGGAATTTTCTTTGTCATCAATGCACTGATCTAGGGTGAAGAGCCCTCTGGTGTCGTACTAATTGGGACAATGGCTAATTTGGTATTTTTATGGTTTGCAATATCTATGTATTTGGTCTTTTTTGGTAGTTACTTTGGCTACAAGAAACCTGTAATTGAAGATCCTGTTAAGACAAATAAAATTCCCAGGTACATTCCATAGCAGGCATGGTACATACAACCAATTTTCTTAGTACTAATTGGAGACATATTACCCTTTCGCGTAGTTTTCATTGAATTATTCTTCATCTTAACATCTATTTGGCTGGATCAATTTTGTTACATTATTGGGTTTTTGTTCATTGTCTTTGTTATCATGATTATTACATGTGCAGAGATCACTATTGTCCTCTACTACTTTGAGTTGTGTAGTGAGGACTAGCACTAGTGGTGGAGAGCTTATCT
Source organism: Pinus taeda (assembly GCA_000404065.3). Classification (NCBI taxonomy): domain Eukaryota; kingdom Viridiplantae; phylum Streptophyta; class Pinopsida; order Pinales; family Pinaceae; genus Pinus; species Pinus taeda. Next base: position 6,615 of record APFE031591847.1, read on the forward strand.
AAATTCATGCTCATCTCCACTTTTCCTATTCTTGTATGGCACATTCTACTTCTTCACCAACATGGAGATTACGAACCTTGTCTCTGGTATTATGTACCTCGACTACATTACAATTATCTCATATGCTTTCTTCATATTGAAAAGTACAATTGGTTTCTATACATGCTTCTGGTTTGTACGAACCATTTATGCTTCAGTGAGGATTGACTCAGGTTACATGCTATAGCCAAATTTTCCTCAAGGCTCAAATTTTCATTTGAGTAGAATCAAGTGATAGAATGCTAGATGTTTGTTCTTTGCTCTAGTGTTTGGGAAAATAGAATAGGAATTTTGTTGTGCTAGCAAGAGGAGATATTTGAGTGGATATCATGAATATCATGTATTAGTTGGGTATCATGAGTTCATCATATTATATACACATATCGAGGTTCAAAGTGTATTGTGTTGCTAAGATGTTCGAAGTAGCAATAACTCTTATAATCTTGGTTTCAATGTTTGCCTCTATTGCATTTGTCGCAATATTGTTTGCATTAGTAGCAGCAAGCCACAAAAAGGGATAGAGTGGATGAAGTCTTAAGCCCTCTTGATCCAAACTATGTGAGCAAGCATATTCCCATTATTGCAAGCATTAGTGAACATCAACTGTCTAATTGGCCTTCATATTTTATGAAAATAAATGCACCTTCATATCTAGAGCTAGCAGGCATCATTAAATATTTCTTGTAGTTGTCAAATGCAAGCTCTTTTTTGTTTCTTCACATTGTGACATCGTTATAATTTTCTGGTATAATGGTGTGCCTTATGCTAGTGCTATATCCAAGAGCTTGCATTTAATTTGGCATTGCTATTTTAGAAGCTTTTACAGCACTAACACTATCAATCAAATTCCAACTTCCTCTCACCTGAAGACAGCTTGTTCTTTCATCTGAATCATGTTCTCATTGGAAATCATTTAAGAGAATGTACTCAGAATCACTGTGTAAAATATGGAGTCCACTAATTCTCCAAACCTGCAAGAAGATTAAGTTGCACTGAGTGATGGGAAATGAAGAGTGAATGTTGTGCAACTTTTATCTAGTAAGCATGAACATGAAATCCCATGCTCTTTTATTGTGTCTATTGGAAGAAAAGGGAAACTGCTTAGGATTTAGTGGTGTAGGTCCTTAGGGCATAGGCTTGTTTCTACACTAGATACAAAAGGAGGATTAAAATAATGGCTGATAGAATGTCAACCAACCTTCCAATAAAGGACTTCACTCAAAATTTGAAATATGGTTGTTGGCTTTCGGTCCATATTCAAATGCTGCTATTAAATTTACATGGCTAGTAAACTAGAAACCTATGAGGGCCATATTGACAACAATAAATAGAATCATAAAAATAACAAATTTCTTTTCCATTGTTTCAAGCTTCAATGTTGGTATATCCTATGCAGAAACAAAAAGAAAGGTCAAGGGAAGCATGTCCAAATTAAAATGACGAGATGAGCAGTAGAGGTGCATTCATATGGGTAAACAAGCTATGAAAAAACATTTGTAATTTACTTCATAAAGAATTTCATCAATCAATTTCTAAATGGATGTTGATACATTCATTGAGTGGATAGTATTTTCAGAATGACAAATGGCGTTCAGAATAAATACTTGGAAATACAATAATAACATCTTCACTTTATGACTATAGATAAGACAACTAACAAATTGTTATAAATCTAGGAATTCATGGAAAATTAATGCCAGAAAAGTACACTATTTTCTAAGACAATTGAGACCCTTCATACCTAAGGTGACTAACCTCCTCAAGACATGTCATCTACCTTTCTCTTCTTGGAAAGTAGTTACACTAAAGAAGGTTGGAACTTAGAATGGAAGAGGTGATAAAAGACATAATTTAAGACTTTGCATAGAGTTGGAATTTTGAAGCCTGTAGGTTGAATTTATCTAATGCCCAAGGGGCCACTGTATTCAAAAAATATCTAAGAGTGCACTAGAAGATTTACCTCCCTTTTTGCAGAATTTGTATCCTAGTTTCTGTATGTTTTATTACTTAATCAAGAACGTTTTTCCCAATTGGAAAGTAATTCAACTTCATAGACACAATATAGAGTTCATGGGGATAAAATGGAAAACAAACACGCTGAAGACTGCGTTCATCTTCACTGGCATTAGTTTTTGTCATTTTCCTTGTCCTCAATGCACTGATCTAGGGTGAAGATCCCTCTACTCCTGTACCAATTGGGACAATGGCTACCTTGGTATTTTTATGGTTTGTGATATCTATGTCTTTGGTCTTTGTTGGTATTTGATTTGGCTATATGAAACTTGTAATTGAGGATATTGTTAAGACAAATAAAATTCCTAGGTAGATTCCAGAGCAGGCATGGTACATGCAGCTAGTTTTCTCAGTACTCATTGGAGGAATATTACCCTTTGGTGTAGTTTTCATTGAATTATTCCTCATCTTAACATCTATTTGGCTACATCAATTTTATTACATTTTTGGGTTTATGTTCATTGTCTTTGTTATCATTATTGTTACTTGTGTAGAGATAACTATTGTCCTTTGTAATTTCCCTTGTGTAGCGAGGACTACCACTGGTGGCGGAGAGCTTATCTAACTTCATGCTCATCTGCACTTTACCTATTCTTGTAGGCTACATTCTACTTCTTCACAAAGATGGAGATTACAAACCTTGTCTTTGGTATTCTGTACTTTGACTACATGACAATTATCTCATATGCTTTCTTTGTATTGACAAGTACAGTTCGTTTCTACGCATGCTTCTAGTTTTTACAAACCATCTATGCTTCAGTGAAGATTGAATGAAGTTACATGTTGTAGCCAAATTTTCCTCAAGGCTCAAATTTGCATTTGAGCGGAATCAGGTGGTAGAATACTAGATGTGTGTTTTTTCTCTAGTGTTTAGGAAAATAGAATAGGAATTTTATTGGGATAGCAAGAGGATATATTTAAGTGGATATCATAAATATCACGTATTAGTTGGGTATCATGAGTTCATCATGTCAGATATTCCTATCAAGGTATTTGCAAACCTATAAATACGAACAACCAATGAAATTTCAAAAACTATGATATTGATAAATTGAAGGCATGGATCTATTTTGATGGAGTTTGTCAAGGTATTCCTGGAAAATATGGGGGAAGATGCAATATAATTATTTGAGAAAACCATGTTGTTTCTTTGAAGGCAATAGGTGGGGTTGATATTAATAACAGAGTAGAGATACTTTCCCTTTGTTGATGCTAAAAATTTGTTGTTGAAATAGGTATAAACTTTTCTTGGATAAAGGATAATTCCAAGTTCATTATAGAATGGGAAAATGGTAATTACAAGGTTACTTCTAGGGATATGAGTAGATGTATTCAAGAGCTCAAAATGAAGGGCATAATATTTAATATTTCCAGAGAGCCTCAAACTACCAAGAAGATGGAAAGCTCCAATGTGGAAGACCAAATTCATCCCTCTTAGATGGTGCCCTCAGTTCTTCCTCCCTTTACCTTGAAAATAACCTCAGGGTTCATACTCAACTCATGCAAGTCCATTTCCTATAGCTAGCTAGGCCTTAAAATTCTCAAATAAGTAGATGAAGATGAAGATGATGGTTAACGTCCACTGAGACCAAATAATGATCTATCGGACCTAAAAAGACAAATTATTTATTTTGATTTAAGATTTTATTCCTATGCTCAAAAAGCTTGGAGAGAAGCCTCCCGAGTTCATTATAATTTTGGCATTGTAAAAGGCTAGGAAGGTCAGTATTGTAACAAAGGTTGTGAAATTGAGATCTAATGTGGTTGTAAGCAGGGCACTCTAAGAGTAAGTGGTTTTCATCCTCGATGCTCCTATTCTCACAAATATGACAGATCCTTTCTATCCATGGCGTTTTAGGAACTACCCAGCGCCAGTTTCACTATGGAGCTCATGAGAATTCGTTCTAATCTTTGCTATATTAATTTTCTTTTTTGAGCTAGTTAGAATAGAGAGATACTTTTGGTCTTCAAGGGTGGGGTTGATGACCTTCTTATAATAACTTAATTTTCTTTTAGACGCTAAATCTTTCTCACACCATAATTTCTCTTTGAACTTAGAAGTAACAATGTCTTTAATGTTATTTATGTTTTGCAAAGCATCGTTCTCATTGATCTCCCAATAGTTTAACCAGGCCCTTGTGTCCTTATGCCATCCTCGGTTTAGCCTTAGGTGATTTTGGCTGGAATTTAAAGCTAGCTTAGGAAGCCTATGATTGTCTATGTTATTGAGCTTGTGCTTGTACATCATAAACCTGAGCATAGCTAGGCTCTCAATAGAAGAAAGACCGGCTTCTATAAGGAGAATAGGATATGGTGTATTACTTTTAATTTTTATAACGCATCACTTCGCATCTATTTGTATCATAAAGAACAAGAAGTGAAAGTAATAAAAGAGTTCTAAAGCATCGTAGCACGAAGCTTTTGGCATTACAAAATCCCTCTGCCATGAAAACTGCAAATATAAATAACACCTAACTACCCACCTTACAGCTTCAAGATAAAAAGAATGGATTTCATTTAATATAGTAGTTCTAATATTGAGTATTAAACCTCCAAAATACTAGGGGAATAAATAACTTGGCATCTTGGGAAAATGAAACGGATCGCTGAAATTCACTAGCATGATATATAATGGATGGCAAATGCATCCTATCAACATATACCTTCATATCCAGGCACTCACTCTAACGCTAGATTGTGGATAGAATAGGAATATAGGCCTTGAAATTTTAAGGTTTGATTTATCATTCAGAAGTAGCTTTCGAAGACCTCCAATCCTTTTTCTGACAAATGAGAATTTTTTCATCCCCATTCTTAGCGTCCTTAGTGTCCCTCTAGTGGCAATTCCATCTCATGCCTATGGCTAGATTCTTGACACTATTGATAAAATGGGGTCATTCACGCATTATGACATAGCCAACAGGTCTTAATATATGGTCCATTTCCAACAAAACATATTCCATCTCATATTTGTTTCACAAAATACACATAATCAATAATCAAGTATGTACTTTTTCCTCATTCAAGGTCATCAGGATCAAAAAAGCAACATTTAGCACCACTTGATATAAAACTCTATACCTACTTGTGACTTTCTGCACTGAAATGCCATCATCATGTAGGAGATCATATGTTCTTGGGTAGGTTGAAAATGCCTTACACCTGAACAATACAAGCCTCAAGTATTATCGAAGATAATGATGTTGAGCACACTAGATTTCCTAATCAAACCATCGAGAGAAAGCAACTTACCAGTAATTATATGTACCAATTAATCCTCAGGCATAAACAACATTCAAGGAATTTATACCATAAAAGGAGACCACATTCATGACCCACAGAAGATCATCTATCAGTGCTACAGCAAAACCCCCATAAAGAGTGTTCATATCCATAACATTTCTTATTTTATATGTTCCAAGATCGAGTACCAATGTCTTCTAATGGTTAACGTGCATCACCCGTTGAGTTGTATCATTTCTAAAAGCACCATCATTGCCCTGAGAAAATGTATGGACCCACTTTGGGGATACCTTCAAATGTTGTCATCACTTTGGACTATGTCCTACTCCTAACTGCTTGAAGTTGGGATTTGGTTTTACTACACAGGACCACATGGGAACATACCAGGAAACATTTGGTTCATTGTTTTCATCACATTTAGGGGGGTAAATTATTTTTTCATGGGTAGTGTAGCAACCACTGTCCAAAGAATTATGCCGTACAACAATGTCATTCTTTTCATTATATAGTTTATAGTACATCTTGTTCAAATGACCTTTAAGGGAATCATAGTTAGCCTTGTGCTCCTTTATAGTTGTGTTCCATCAATGCCATCTATTTTCATAGTTTAATGGTGCTCCAGATAGGACCCAAAAGCCTCCTGGTTGCAGTACTTGATACATTTCCATAAGGTAGGCTCTACCTGCATCAACAGAACTTCACTCAACAAATAGCTACCAAGCTCCCATAAAAATTAAAGTATTGAAGAGAAATCAAGGATAATTTTGATAAAATGAAACTAATTCAAACACCTTAGTTGGATCATGTTCCCTATGTCTTCCAGGGAAATTAATTTTTTCATAAAATTACTCTTACTGAATCAGTGAATAAAACCCACTAAATTGAATAGGAATATCAATCTAAAATGCTTCGAAGCCATAAAATTTGATTGAATTGAAATAAATACTAAACATGAAATAAATAAATGAAAATAAAATAATTGTAGGTAGTTTAATTAAATAATTAGTATGGGTTTAATGGTTAAGTACATGTGTTTTCTCATAAAAAATGACTACTTCAAATCCAAAGAAACATAGTATGTACACCTTCCTAAACTATAACAATAAAATCAAAAGTGAATATGAAAATTTCTATTCAATAAATAAGGAAAAGGGAATGGAATATTTTTCATTTGGGAAAGTATTGAAGAATAAGAATAAGAAACTGATTAGGATCTGGGTGGAAGTCCCCTACACTTAGTTGGAGTAACACTTATACTCCCGCCACTGGTTATTCATATTGATTGTGCAATAAGAATGAAACTATAATTATTTTTACCAAGTAATGATTTGAAAATTGTTGTGCTCACTTTATCCATGTTAATTTGAGTACTTCTAAGCCATTACACAATCTAGAACACAACGGAAATTTAGAAGGTATCATCAAACATACCAAATTTTTTCCATGGAATGAGACATTAAGAGCAGTGAGCCCTGTCAAATGCATTGGATGGATAAGGAAGCCGTCGTGTAGAGATGATACACAACATTGCAGGAATACCATGTTCAAGTGCAAACTGCACTTGCGCTTCATGATTGTCCCTGGCTGCCAGTGACATTGTAATAACTCCACGATCTAGCAAATCACCACCCCAACTAGCAACCTGAAAAGAAAGTATTCTCTTATATAAACAAGGATGTGTATACTTATATAGTAGATCTCACAAGTCATATTCAAATAACATAACTATGAGCATTTACATTAAGTAACTTATTTTGATCTTTGTCATGTAAGATACAGAAATATACATATCATAACAAGCAATAGAAATTACAAATAGATTAATGAATAATGGATGTAAGGCTATCTGAGAATCAACTTCTAGAAAATACCTGTAATTCTGCAACTATTCTTTGTTAAGTACCATGTCAACATGTTCACTAAGGCTATAATTCTGCAGCTATTCTTTGTTAAGTACCATGTCAACATGTTCACTAAGGCCTAATTGTATAAATCCACCTTGTCACAACTAGTAGGAGGGAAGAGAAATTCCTCTCTAACAGAATGTTTACTATTAAACTTAGCTCAGGAGCAGCTTCAGATGTTATGTAAAGTAAAATTATGCATAGAAAAATATTTTTAGATCAATTCCTGTTAATCCTCTTGCTTCTGACATGAAAATTTCTATTAGCTTTCTTTTGATAATCTAGATGTCTCAGCTTCTCAGGTATAGTGAACATCATAATGTGGATCAGCCATGTGTGTTGATGGTGCATCCATTAGTTTAACTTGACTCTAGATTCCTTGTTGCTATTTATGGAGTATACTTCCTTCATAACCTGACTACATCATGTGATCGACAATATAAAGTCATAAAGGTATCAAAGATTTAATTCCTTTTGGTAAAACTATTGACACTAGTCAGAATGTTACCCACCCCACATCCAGTATCATGTGTAGTTCAGACTGTTCCATCTTTCATTCCTGGGACCAACTCTTCCATATGATCCACATATTCACCAACTCCATTGGTAAACATTCTACCTCCACCCGGGAAGAGGAATTTCTCCCCTTCCTTCCTTAACCAATGCTGATTTGAATTTTCATTATTGATCCATTCATAGGGGACATTCTTGTGCCAATGACAACATTTAAGAAGCTGTAAGTCTAGAAACAATGCCAACTTATTATCATAGATCCTCTACAACATTCGGATGAAAGAATATCAAAACGTTTACATTTGGATTTCGAGTGGGGAAACCTATAACAAAAGTCTTATAGGATTGGAGCTAAGGAATGGGGTGTCAAAGAGATATGAATGACAACCATTGTAAAAAACTAGATTTCTCAATAATCATCACCATCATCTTACAGGCCAACATAATACCATATTCTAGCAGGTCCAGGACATAATATGGTACTCTTGACTTTTTTGAGACAAAAGGTGAGATATGAAATAATTAAACTAAGCTTTTGCTTCTCCAGTATCCTTGAATGAATGAGGCACATTCCTTTCACTCATAGAAATGGGGTTTCTTTAAGACCATTTTTACATGAATACTCAAGAGTTCATAGTTAAAAAAATCTTAAATAAAGGTACTAGATAAGATGAGCAACAATCAACTACATAAAGAATGAGGAAATTGGACATGCTTGAACCAAGGAATGTTGCAATGGGCATAAGAAAAGGTACACAATTGACAATAACAGATAGGAAATTGTAATCATTTGAATTATCCTTTATCAAAATAGGGGCTAGCATAACAAAGATCCGCTATGGTACCAATACACAGAAATAGGCCAAAATATATGGCTTTTGAATCTGCATTTTTGTCCCATCGAATTAGACATGCGCTTTGTGGGTGGTGTTATGCCCCTATACCAATAGGTGTCATATATTATGATTGACTTGGTTTAGCTTTGTAATATGTTCATACCTTTTTTTGTTGCAAAGGTTTTCCATATTTGTAAAAAATCAAAAAATTTAAAAAATGTAAAGAGGGTATACCCTAAAAGAAAAATCATAGGGTGAAAAGAATAAAAGATGGTCAAAAAATGAAAGGAAATTAACCCCATAAAAAAAAAAGACCAGGAAAGTGTGCAAGTCTAAATGCCACTACTTTTTTACTTTTGTATAATAAAAAATTGTGTGTAGTTTGTCACCTATGCCACAATTCATGAATAGTCAAACAGTTTAAGCTTGACTAATTCATATTTTCAATTTCATGTTGTAGAAATAGAGAATAAAGATCTGACCAAACAGTGTAATCTTAGCAGATAAGTAGATAGGTAGAGCAATAAAAGGAGCTCAACAGTTTAATCTAAGCCCTTGGATGTAATAAGTGTAGACTTAGATAGGCATCACCATGTAAAAGAAAAGAAAGTTTGATAAGGGTTTGCTAGTCTAAGTGCACCCTAATAAAGAAGTGAAAATGCTAGGTTAAAGTAGGTAGGGTAAGAAGATGATGGTTGCAGAATAATATGTGGTGAATGATAAGTTTAAATGTGTAAGTCTTTTACTTTCATCACAATGGCAAAGGCATGTATCACATGGAAGGCACATCAAACAAGTAAAGTAAAAAATTATTAACTTCCTTACTCATTTCCCCTAAAATTTCACTAATTTCCCCTAAGTGCCAAGTTATCTATCAAATTAGAGTGGCTCAGAGCATTTCTCTGACTTTTGGAGGGACTAGACCCTTTGCCCAATAAGCTATAATACCTTAAGCAATTAGCCCATTCATAAACATTTACCCCTTCATAAGTCGTTCATTTTCCCCTAATAAATATTTTCCTAAGTAAAATCCTATTTTACATAGGGAAAATAAAACATTTCCATATCTCAAAACCCTCATGTTCACTTAGCCTAAGTGTTAAATATATACATGAAAATGTTTTAGACTTAGTGCCTTTTCCATTCATTTGGTCATATTAACTACTAATTCATATTAATAATTAATTCCATTATAAAGATTACCCACTCCTGTATTATTATAAATATGAAAAAACCTCAAATTCTTATATATCCCACCCCTCAGTTAAAATATAACCATAATGACACCAATAATTGGGATTAATTAGTTAAATCATAACTAATTAAGAACCCCGACCCTACCATGTTAATATAAGGATTAATTAACGCCCATGGTTAATTGATAACTTTTTGACCATTCACATCACCATCGATGCAATTATAAACTTTTAATTATGTCAAGCCTACCATCCATTAAACTCCCGCCACCTCACCTCCCCTATAGCCATCCGATCAAGCCCCACAGATCTGACAGTTGTCGTGCATATTGCATGGCCCTCCGCGACCGAATGTTAGCACGCAATGGCAAGCGGTTTTCTGAACAGTGCCATCACCATGCGTCACTCATAGTATGGAATTTCTCAGTCAAGCCCGAATACCGCCTCCCCTCCATTAGCGGTGCGATGAAAACCGAATACCGCCTCCTGCTAACCAAAAAACATCAAATCTTTTTCCTACTGATGCCACCTGTCCAAATCCCGAAACCCACCAAAGTTTTGACTTTGTATAAAAAAACAAAAGAAATCAGTTTGTTGTCTTATTCTGTGAACATAGACATCCATGCAAACTAAATGTCAAAGTTCAGCCAACTTGTGCACGCAACTGCCAACCACCTTCAAAACTTGCAGTCGACGCCACTCAGAGTCTGTGATTATACCCAATAAACCTGCATTCTATTGCGCTCACTAAAATCAGGTATTTACCAAGTTCCTGTCCAGAAACCCTGTTAATATTATCTTTTCTCTACAATTAAGTTGAAAAAATCTAAATTTCACCATAATTTTGTTACTGCATTTAGAATTTAAGTTCCTCAGTCCCTCTATTCTCATCAATTTTACATAAAAAACCCCACTTTCCTATCTGAATCCACAAGAACCAGAATGGAAGCCCCCATTGCCCTAAATATAGCACCTATTACGACCCTTCACCGTGATTTGGATTATCTGCCTCTGGCAGATAAAGATTTTCAAATAAAAGACTTGACTATTGATAAAGACCACCTGAAAGTCTTTTTCCAATGCCGAGATAATGACTTGAATGGCTATGATGCCATAGGATTGTGGGAATCCAATCTCCCAATGTACTTTCTCCCCTCTATGCACATTTTCCTTGACATTATCCATCAGTGTCATGCCAACTATGATCCTAACCTCAGAGCAGTAATGTCCCCAAATCAAACTATCCTCTTCACCATTACTCCAGACTCCATCAATGAGATGCTTCAATTTCATCCCAGTGAAGCCCTCACCCCCATTTCCCTTGGAGATTTGCTAGAGAAATCATCCAAATTTCCACAGCCTAAACTCAGTCGCCTTTGCCAAACTTTCATATATAAGGAGCATCAACTCCAAAATCCCCTCCCTATTTGTCAGTTTTCTTCACAAAGATAAGAAAAACTATAGTTGATATGATAGTTGTAGTCATGGGATTCAACACAAGTGAGTATGTGGATGAGTTAACCCTGGTTTTAATGACAATTTTTACCCCTAGTCAGCCTCCTACTGTCATGTACAACTACGCTGTATCTATTGCCGAGAAAATCCATGACCAGTTCATGAGGTTGGAAAATGGGAAAGTGTTCAAATATTCCACATTCATATATCACCTCATCCTCTACTATCAGTATGACAAGTTCCCATTTTCTGTGAATAAACTTGACACAAAGGGTAATCCAAAGTCAGTCATTTTTTGGACTTCTATCTTCCACCATTCTTTTGCTTGTCCCTATTCATATAATGAGTTCATTGACCAGTTTGTCCATTTAGTGACCACCATGCTAACAGGAAATCCTCCTCCTAAGATTAGTGATGAAATCAAAAGGACCCTTCAGCTATCCAAACAATACAAGGTTGGTGGCTGGTACTTATACCAAAATCACATAGAGATCAATATATATGGTTGTGAGATTCCTCCATTCAAACTGCCAAAATATGTTTCTATGAGGTTGTTTGCATTGGAATATTACAGACAAATGATAAAATCAAATCAGATTCACTTTACCAAGGCCAAGAAGAAAGCATAGTTGAGAATCAAGGATCACCTAGGCCCATTTGTCTGCAACAGTAGAGAAGAAAGCAAAGTAGTAGAAGAAATCCTAGAACACTTGAAATTAAATAAAAGTTTTGGTTGGAAATATGACCCACACAGTTTCATTTGTGATAGGAGAATGAAAAATATATTATCACCATATTTTCATCACAGAATCCCAAAAATTGAGAAATATGCTAATATGGATGAATGAAGGGAAGGAACTCTTGTAGAGATGGATAGTGATCAGGTCAAGGTAGAAAATGTAATGAAAGACCTAGAAAAGACACTTGACCTGGACTCTTTTGAACAGGTACCAGTTGGGACTTCTCAGAAGCCAACAGCAAGGACTAGTGCCTCAATAGAAGATACTTCTCAAAGGCACTCACATGAAACAAGTGCACCCCTTGCAAAAACATCATAGGGAAGAGAACAAGAAACCAACACTCCAGCATCAGGGAAATAAAACATGTCAAAGCAGCCTGAAATCTCAAACGAACAGGCCCCACCACAGTCCCATCCAACTCAGATTAATGTGGGAGAACCCCCAGTTTTGCAGACTCCTCTTAATGAGGAAGAGAGCTTGAAAAGAGACAGGGAAGTAGCTACCCCTGCCAGTGGTCATTCAGATCAACCTAGTGCCAAGAGGCACAGGCTAAATCCGCACTCAGAGGAAGAATTTTTTGAAGAAACAACAGGGAGCTTGAGGAAAGAAGGTGGAGACAGCCAGCATACATTCCCTGTAGGTGAGAAACCTTCTAGTTCAGAGAGACAAGATCTGGAAAAATAGCGAAGTGCTAAAGTTTCATCCTTCAAGTCTTCATCTAACAAGACCTTAGATATCAAAGAAAAATTCAAGGAGATAAAGGCCAAAAATGAACAGTTAAAGGCCCAAACTTACAATCAATATTTGAAGATGGCTCCTACCAATCAAACTAGATTGATGTCAGCTTTTGACATCAAGGAAGGAAAAATGTAGATGATCTTCTCAAAGCCTAATGTACAGTAGCCCCAAACACTTGCACAGTACATCAAAACTGAGTTTGAGGTCTTGGCCAAGGACATTCACCCCCTAGATCAAATTGAATTACATAAGTAGATAGGGGAAATGGTGTATTCAATATTAACAAGCAAGGCCATGATGGCACAAAGATTAGAGAATTCACTGAACAATACCACTACTCAACTACAATTAGAAAGACCCTCCTCATAGGAAAAAGACAATAAAATCAAATCATTGAAGGATTTGATTATTGGATTGGGTCATAACCCAAAAGATGTAAAAGTTGTAAAGGCCGTGATAAAGAACAAAAATGAAGATATAGCTGCCCTGAGAAAGCAATTGAAATTGGCACCACTGATGCATCCACAGACTGCAGAAGTAATTGAAAAGAATAATGAAGAAGAGTTCATTGACTTAGTCCTCAAGATAAATGAGCAATTAATGGAGACAGAGCAGGAACTAGAGAAAACACTACAGAATAGGAAGAGTGAGTCGACCTCTCAGCCTCAAAATGTAGTACCAGTAGTCTCCACGGCAGTCCCTTATACACTTGCAACAGCTCTTGCACCAACTGTTCCTTTGGTTACAACAGAAACTATCACAGGTGCAGTTACGGGTACAAGCACAGGTACATCATAGGTGGGAACTTCAGGTCAGAGTGCTAAAGAATTAATCAAGTCCATGGAGGTGAAACTCCAAGTTTCTAAACTCCAAAAGGTAAAGGAAAAATTTGTTACCTTAGAAAAAAAGTATGATGTGTCAAAGATCAATTTTGCTAAAGAAGTGAGGAACAATAAAGGCTTGGCTCAACAAGTAAAAACACTGGAAAATGATCTCACCTTTGAAAAGCCTTTAACAAATATTATAAAAATTATATGGACCAACATCACTCGATCAATCAATGATGTTTAGTCATCAATTCAGATCATTTTTGAACAGATTGACCTAGTCAAGGTTGCTCTTCAAGAGATTGCCAAAACTAAGGAATAGCTAGCAGGGAAGCCTAAGGAATCTATTAGGCTAATAAACTTTTTGAACAACAGGGATATGCATCAATTAGAATAGCTAAATATTGAAGATAGAATTGGAACCATCTTAGAAATCAAGAAAGTATTGACAAAAAGAGATCTAATGCAGAACATGCAAGAGGATATAGATGAATTTATGGAAAAGTTTGGCATTTTATAGAGTAAAAGACTTCCTAGTCCTTTAGTTATCAATGATAAGCTAATGAGGCATGAGGATTATATCAAAAAATTGTGTCAGTATGAAAATAACCAAGCTAGTTCATCTGCTAGTTTGTCTGCACCCAAACCATTACCTACAAGTAGAGTTTTCTATGACAGTTTAGAGAACCTCTTTTATGTTGAGCATGAGTTGAAACACTTGTTTACCGTATAGCCAAATTTTGTAAAATACATAGAGGTTGATGAAATCTTCAGGAAGCTACAAAGGACCAGGATACCAAGGGATGATTGGTTGATAGATATGACAAACATTTTATGATTTGCCTTGGTAAAAGTAAAATTGAGGTATTTACCATAGTCAATTTTGATAAAAGAATGTGAATGAAAATAAAGCAGGTAAAGAGTATCAGAACAAGTCAAAGAGTATCAGCAAAAATCCAAAAGAAATTAGCTAGCACAGAATTACGAGCAAGATAGCAAGATGCTCAATCATAGGTCCTGCCTCCATCTCATTCAACAAAAACAGGGACAACAAGCCAACAGTTCACTTTTAGATTCTATCTTCGAGACCATCTGTCTCTACTTTTATGTAAAATATATTTAGTATTCCTAGAATATATCTCTCTCAATTAAGAGATATTTTGTTGTAAATTTTTGTATAAGTACTTCCTCATTCAAAGTACTGAGGGTGGATTCCTAGACATTTTTGTGGACTCATTATTTTGGAATAGAAGTGTTGTTGAATAACTATTGTATGGCTGGCTGAATGAAGAAATAAAGCAAAGGACTTTTACAGGATTCATGTGTCAAACATTGGACAAATAAGTATTCTATATCTTGTGTTTTACTATTTTTTGGTTTAATGTTTCACTTGTGTTTCATATCTGAATAATAAACGAAAAAGTATATTTCAAAAAATGCTTTACTTCATTCTGTCTTTAAAATCGTTTATATCCTAAAAATTTTCTTATAAGCTATCATAGGCAGGGAATTCTTAACTTCTCCTTGCATCTTAGTTTATCATTGTGGTCACTTAATAAGAAATTCTTAATTGCTTTTTGTTAGTGATCACCCACTTTCCCACCTCTTGAAATTTTTTGAAGGATTCTTAACTGCCCTTCTTCCCTTTTAAGACCATTTCACCCTTTCAAGTTACCATTTGTCTCTTGTTTAACTATCTTGCACTGTGAAGTGCTCCTTTGTTGAATCAACCTGATCCATTTAAGCCATCCTCAGTTAAGTCCATAGCCCAATGGCCTGAAATACTCTGTTCTACCCATCTGCTCCTGAATTCCACCACCAAATACGATCAAAACCCCCAAGCTTTCATAACTAGCCTAATATCTCATAAACAAAGTTAAATATTAAAGAGAGAGCCCTCTCCGAGTACAAATTGGCTAGATTGTGTACTTAAAAGTTGGTTTGTGGTTACCTCAGACCCCTTTCCTTCTTCTAACAACTTCAAGGAAAATCTGAGTGATAACAGGTGGAATGGTCAACGTTGACCATAGACCCCTATCCTTCCAAATAACAAATAATCAAGCATCAAAATTCACAAGTTTTCCCTTTAAAAAATCAGATAAGGCAGACTAGTCACACCTTAATTCCATAATTGATTCTCCACGAGATACTACAGATAAATAGTAGGAAATTGCAATGCATAGGTGGGGAACCCTTTACAGTTCATCATTCACAACATTCTACATGTTTTTTTTAATCCTTTGTACCTCTTTTGCTTGAATTAAATATTTGTTACCCTACTTTTGATATCATCATTTTTCTTTTATTTCTTGTATGTTTACTATACAATCCACCATGTAAATTGTTCACCATGGAATGAAAAACTAATGTAGACTCACTCCCATAAAAAATAATTGAGGCATTGCAATATTATTCTTCATATCACCAACAAAGTCTAGGAAAATCATACTTTTTCCATTAACACATACACACTCTGTACCAAAGCAGGGGAACTCGACCCAAAATAAACCAATGAACATGGCATGGAGCTTATTTCCTAATCTCTTTAATTATCCAACTATCCCTGGTGATTAAATTTCAGTGATATCAATATGCCAAAACACTTAAACAATATTCATTTCATATCAACCTAAAGGGAAGGTAGACTTAAAAACCCTGGATTTGCATTTAAAAACAGATATTCATGTGCTGAGTGGAGACCTATATTTAACCGTATAGTGCCACAAGACCTTATGCTTGTACAACGAATCAATGCAAGTAGATGGAAATATTTCCTTGAAAATGGATATATAGATTAGGATTAAACAAGTGATGGGATGCGGCACGCTACTGGACTACAATAGGTGATAATATATTTATTTTGACTCGGGAAATTGCATGTTATTGTTACCATATGCTAAAATAGAAATACTACTAGGGAATGTGTATGCAGTAGCAAGGCATACCATGCAAACAAACAATGTTGTGTGACTATGAGAATCACCACAATGTCATACTAGATACCATGCCAATTAAAGTTTCGTAAGCAACAAAACTTGTAGATACAATTTACTAATTAGGTTAATGCAACCAGATCATATGATATCTTTTGAGGATGCCTATATCAAGGTGATTTGTATAAGATTTGAGTGAAGCATGTATGTCATTCAAGCCTAAACATACAACAATGAAATCTTGTTACCATGATCAGTTAGGTATGTGAGGACTAATACATCATTGATGAAATTCTCAGTAACCTAGACTGGATATTGGGAGCCTGCAAATAGCATAATACTTGTATGATAATGTGAATGGGATGCCAATCCCAGCTTTCAATGCTTCCATTAGCATTCAAGAACGAATTAATCCATTGCTTAGGATTCGGAATGTGAGAGTAGCCTCCTAGTGCCACAATTGAAGAGATATTGAACTTTGTTACATATTCTATGGTAGGAAGGAATTTTATTAATGAGGAACTCACCACTGTTAAAATTGGAAACTATAGCCAAATTCCACTTTGGGTATCTTATTTGGAGAAGGTAATTGTGGCATTGAATTCCTCTTTTCGAGAGGACCAAATTGACCTAAAGATCACCAATTTTGGACAAGGAAAAATATGTTTTTGGATTCAAGCCCACACATGTGCAATTTAACAAGGTTGGCTTGGGTTTTATTAATCAAGTTGAACCCCTCTCCATCTCCTAGAAAAGTAAGTGGCCTCCAACCTCATTTTATATATAAACATCTCTTGTTTTCTCCTCTTTGAAATAGTCACAGAAGGAAGATGTCTCCTACGAATGAGGAAGGGAAAGGTTGTTTTGGGATGTTTGATGGGTCGAGTTCCTTAGGTAGGAAGCCAAGGATGTTATGAGAAAGTCTAGATTAATTTGATGCATGTTCTCGGCAGTGTTTATCCTCTTTTGCATGTTGACATCCCACATGAAGGTAGCCACAGACTTCAGGGTAGTTCAGAGTGTGTGTTGGGAATATTTTGTGTGGTATCTCTCTTCCTCAGCTAGGCCACAACACTAAGAGGCTTCATTAGGCAGACCATAGGCTTAATAGTGCTTGGACAGGGGACCGAAAAGATTAGTAACAACCCAGGTAAGTCGCAGACCTTGTCTTATGGAAGCAGAAGGATATTGAGGCATGTTTGAGGGCTTGAATTAGTCTAGAAGGATGATTCGAATTGCTAGAAGGAAGGTGCCCTCAAAAGAAGTATGGAGGTGAGAAAAGGAGTTATTGCAGTGATCTAATAAGCCCTAACTACGGTTCATTTTGCTACAAAACTTCAAGCACAAGAGGGACTATTTGATTGATGCCATGACCATCGTTGACCATTAGATAGGGCACAATTTGTCTGTTATTGACAAAGTACCGGAATTTCAGTTTTGATTGGGCCATCTATTTGTCTAAGGGAAGTGGTATTGGATTGTCAAATTGGCATGTCATTTTGAATTTGAATTATTGTGCTTTCTCTCTCTCTACTGAACATTTGACATTAATAATAAGAAGAATTGATCAAGGGTTTCCCCATCTTGGGGTTTTTCCCTAGCTTGAGCCATATACTTGTGTTCTCTTGTCTTGGCTTGTCTTCTACATTTATCATTTATGTTCTCTCTTCAGTTACTGTCAATGTGATAATGATTCATGTGATTGCTAATGGAAATAGAATTGATTGATAAATGGGCTAATATGGAACATTGAAGAAACTGTCCTAAGTAAAGAACATGTTAAGCTAAAATTAACATGGTTTCAGAGCTCAGGTGAAGACAAGCTCAAGCAAGAGACAAAGAAATCACTAAAGATAAAGGATTCATCACATAAAAAGATAGAGACATACCTAGGACCAAGCTCCTTATGCTATTAAGTTAAATTTTGGGAATGATCTAAAGCGATAGTCACATGACTAAGACAAAAACCAAATCAAGAAAAGTGAAGACTTTTGAGGGGCATATAAACCTTAATCTGGAAGACCGAGGGGCTAATCTAATAGACCACACACAAAGTTGAGTTATTTTTCAAATAAATCACAGTCATGGGCACATCATATGAGGTTTAAAATCAATTGAGGGGGACTGAATTCTCTGAGTTTCTTCATAGGTTTGAAATTCAAAAGAACTATGAATACATTATCTAAATTGTTGTTTGGAAAACATTTTGAAATTGTCCTCACTTGAGAAAGGAAGAAACCATGTCCGAGTTTATTAAAGGCCTTTCAAGCTGAGTTGAAAGAGTTATTTCTTTCTATGATATAGCTCTACGTCTAGGGCAGTCTTATCAATATCAATATAGATCAAATCTCTCCCTTGAACAAGAAGTAATCTCTTGGTATTTTTTGGCTTATTCTGAAGTAGTTTTAAGGTAATTCGAGCTCTGTTTAGGCAATTTTCCATTGAAGTTTATCGCCTGATCTTGAACATCTTTATTTGATTCTTTCGCTCATTCTCAAGGCTAGTTTTGTGATTGTTCAAAGGGTTTTTGAAGCCTGGTATAAGGGTTTTCTATGACATACCTCTTATAATTATTTGAAAAGTCATTTCGAAGCAGGCAATCAATCTCTTAAAGACATCATCATCGCTTTTGTTCAAGACAGATATGGAAGAGTTATATCGGCAATTTGTACAAGATACGGGCTAAAAAATCATTGACCTTGTACGTCAAGGAATATTTTTGTCTCATTCTAAGGTATGTGTTGATTCGGAAAAATTTAGATACACTAACCTTTGTATTTAGGACATAATCAAGGCAACCCTCTCAAGGACAACTTACCATGAATAATTTGATCTGAAACTAATGATTATGTGATCCAAGATTTAAATCATTGTTTCACTCTAACATCTTTATTGAAGTCTATAGGTGAAGGTCGATTTATGAGGTTGCAGATCTATGTAGAAATTTTTGACTTTAATACAATCATATATGTTCTTCAATAAATTCTTAAAGTCTTAATATGAATAAGAGTTACATTGAATTTAATTAAGACAAGTGTGGCTTGCCTATATTTGAACTCTAAGAGGGTTTAGTCACCTGAAAATCTGAAGAAAAACATTAACATTGAACTGAAGCAGTAAGGTTTTACTATGGGTAGTTGTTCTTTGTTTTGTTGGGAGTCATTTTCCAAATTACACGAGAATTAATCTGTGGGATACTATAGTCTCCTCTATGAAGGAAAATTAACAAAAGATAATCAGTTCAATGACAATTGTGAGCAAAAATTTGAGTAGTAGACTTAAGGCATTCATACTTGGCATGTCCGAAGGCAGTTTCAGTGACAACACATTACAAGAAGTGGACAGTGTGAAGCATGAATCCTCATCACAAGGAAGAAATCTATCAAAAGAAATGTTAGGCACTCCTATTGAAAGATAAGTGACACATCACTCACGCTATGACCGATTATAGGCATTAAAGTTGCTCTAGAGCATGAAGATCTATTTATATTGCAAAATCTTATTAATTTTTGTGGCATAAATGAACTAAAGGCTGAAGCTGAGAAACTTGGTATGAGATTAAGGCTATTTTTTTGTTGATTAAAGTGTAACCTCACAATCATTATAAAAGTACCTTGAGGGATCTTCAAAATAATTATGGAAAATCTCAGGCTTGTATAGTTGTGGCAAAGAGGCGTACACTGAAGTGTGGATCACTAAACTTGAGGGCATTGTTAGTGATATACTTGGCAACCATCTTAAAATACACAAATGGAACATTTTGTAACAATAGACATCTTTAGGGATTATAGTAGCACATCGCCAGACCTGAGGACTTGATGAACAACTGGTTAACTTTGCATCATTGTTGATAATGAGCTTATGATGACACGAATATTCTATATGGCTAATCTCACTTCTCTTTCTCACCATACATTATATAGCAGATCACCTAAATTGGATTAGGAAATAAAGTGAATGTTATATTGCAATATGTGATGAACATCATATCTGGGCCACAACAAGTGTTCACAATTTTTCATCTTCAACAACCAATGGCAAGTATCAGAACCTTGAGGGAAAAAGTCAATTTTTCATCAAGAATCTTAAAGTGCATTATCTATTTTCCACATTCTTCTGTAACAACACTGAATCTTTGAAGAAATCTAGTACATCAACAATTATATATATTCTAAGAATATTGATGACCTTATGAAACTATCCTATGATAACATGTTCTGAAGTTTAAAAATTTGTGGCTAAGAAGTAATTTGGCATAACTTGATTCGATCTATGATATTCATTGCTTGGGTTATCTTTGAAATATCTAAAGTATGGAAGAAGATGTTTGGAACAATTCTAATAAAGGCTAGACACCCTGGCATAATATTGAAGCAGACAATTCGAAAGGAACAGAGCAGATCATTCCAAGGAGAAATTTAGAACAAGTCTCTTGGTGTCTTCATACAGTCATAAGTACTTGTGATATACGTAATATTGAGGTACTATTGATGTAGAATGACAATGTCTCATCTTAAAGATGAGGGGCAGATTGATGAAGGTTGGACAACTAACTGATGTAAGACTTTAGAGGGAGCTATAGAATCCCTAGCCAAATGTCTTGATCAATCTTTTTGCCCAATGATTATTTCAAGAAGGATAAGCATGTCAAAGAAAATTAGGCAAGACATGACAGGTGATAATTTTGTAATGATGATTTGATAAATATTTGTTACTTAATAAGCTACACGACTATGATTAGATGATTTTGGTACATGGTCCAAGGGATTAATATTAGGTTGCAGATGCTCGATGGTTATGTTTCAGACAAAGTTAGTTTCCTGATATTCAGAGGGAACTATGATGTTTGGATGAAACTACTCATCATTTCTTCCCAACAAATGATGATCCTCTCATTTATCAATGTAAGAGGGAGTTGACTTTTAAAATCAAGATGAGAGACCTAGCTTTGTGCCTAAGCTTAAATGTATAATAAGATGGAGATGTTGTTGATCTAGTTACAAACAACTTGTGAGGACACTAGTGTATGTGATGGCCCATAATACTAATATACTAAGACAATTTATGGTTAATACTCATATATTGGATAGTTTCTCATTAAGATTAATTATGATTTGAAATACATTGTTGAGAATTGTTCGACTGGAAGTGTGGTAAATGGAAAGAGCACATCTAAGTGCTACATCACTTGGGGACCACCTTTATTTCATGACTAAAGCAAAGACTGAATTTTGTTACTCTAGGAGCACCATTGAGGCTGAATGTATAAAGTAGTGAGCATGGCTTATTATGAAGGAATTTAGTTGAGAAAGCTCTTTAGTGAGCCATTTGAGCACATATTGAAAACCATTGTTACAGAGTGGGATTTTCCATTGAGTGAATCTCGTGTTCCATGACCTTTCCTTGCATATTGGTATTAGGTACCACCTTATTTTGGATATGGTACAATGGCGAGAAATCAAGCTCCAACATTGCAAGATGGATGTGTAGGTTATGAGCATCCCCTCAAAGCCTCTTGGTAAGGTCAACTTTACCTTCCTTCAAAGAGAGGTTTGGAGTCATGGAAAGACCCTACTAGGAGGGCCTTGGTTGAACATTGAGCTCTGGGATACGTTGGGGGCCTCGGATACTTCTTAGAGCTATGTCGAACTTTATGGTGAGTGGTTCACCTTCCCCTATTGGTTCATTATGTACAAGGTGACTAGTTCACCTTCCCCTATGAGAATATACCCTAGTATGATGACACATGTATAGGGTGAGTGGTTCACCTTCCCCTACAACTGATGAGATATTCATAGGATAAGTGGTTCACCTTCTCCTATGGAATATAGGCATCATGAATGGTTCACCCTCTCCTCTGGATGCCCCAACATACATATTACCCATGTAGTGTAGGACTCATGGGAAGTACCTCTCATCTAGCCAATGAGTTGGGAAAAGTGGATAGGGACCATAGCATTGCAGTTGGACGCATCATGTACTATTGTACTCCTTCTGACTAGGATGCGTTGTGTTCAAAAACTTAATCTAGGAACAAGCTTGATTAGGGTTCTACCCCTGGTTATGTGGATTGACTTTTGTTAGTGGAAAGTGGCAAGGTCTTGTGACTCACTCTCAAATAATTATTCTTCATTATCTATATCAGTGCTCAACAGAGTTGAGAAGGGATGCAAAGATAGTTCATGATGATAGGATGGGATGATGATGGATGGATTGGAAGGTGGAATTATCACTAATTGAGACGGTGTTAAGATTGGAAACTAGGGCCAAATTTCACTTTGGGTATATTATTTGAAGAATATAATCATGGCATTGAATTCCTCTTTTTGAGATGACCAAAATTGACCTAAAGATCCCCAAATTTGGATAAGGAGATATATATTTTTGGATTCAAGTCGACATATGTGTAATTTAACAAGGTTAGTTTGGGGTTAATTAACCAAGTTGAACCCCTCTCCATATCCTATAAATGGAAGTGACCTCCAACCTCATTTGATACATAGACATCTCTCATTTTCTCCTCTCTGAAATAGTTAAAGAAAGAAGATGTCTCCACTGAATGAGGAAGGGCAAGGTTGTTTTGGGTTGTTTGATGGTCCGAGTTCCTTAGGCAGGAGGTTGAGGCTGTTAGGAGAAATTCTAGGTTAATTTGATGCATGTTCTTGGCAGTGTTTATCCTATTTTGTAGTCGAGATCCTACAAGAAGGTAGTTACAGACTTTAAAGTAGTTCATAATGTATGTTGGGACTATTTTATGTGGGATATCTCTTCTTCAGGTAGGCTGCAGCACTAGGAGACTTCATCAGGAAGGCCGCAAGCCCAATAGTGCTTGGACAAGGTACCGAAAAGGTAAGTACTAACCAAGGCAAGCTGCAAACCTTGTCTTATGGAAGAAGAAGGGTCTTGAGGCATGTTTGAGGGCTAGAATTAGTCTAGACTCTAGAAGGATGATTCAAATTGCTTGAAGGAAGTCCGGAGTTGAGAAAAGGAGTTATTACAGTGATCTAATAAGACCTAACCAAGATTGAGTTTACTAAAGAATTCTGAGCTCAAGAGGGACTGCTTTTTCGATTACATGACCATCGTTGACCATTAGATAGGGCACAATTTGTCTTTTGTTGACAGAGCGCTGAAATTGTAGTTTTGATTCAACCATATACTTGTCTAAGGGAAGCGATACTAGATATTCAAATTTCCATGTCATTTTGACTTTGAATTATTTTACTCTCTCTCTATTGAGCATTTGACATTAATAATAAGAAGAACTGATCAATGGTTTTCCCCGTCTTGGGGGCTTTCCCTAGCTTGAACCATATAGTTTTGTTCTCTTATCTTGGCTTGTTTTCTGCATTTATCATTTATGTCCTTTCTTCAGTTACTACCAATGTGATAATGGTTCATGTGATTTCTAATGGAAATAAAATGGATTGATAAATGGGATAATATGGAACATTGAAGTAATTGTCCTAAGCAAAGAACATGTCAAGCCAAAATTAACACCACCTACACGATTGAAGTCTACCACTTCTAAGGTTGAAGTTGTAGATCAAACTAATGGGAGGATTTGACTTGTTTATCTAACAGGAACCCAATGTCCCTTGGCAAGTTACTCACTCAACCTTGAGGAGTGATAGATATTTTTCATCATTCATCAACAATGAATGCAATTTTTCCAGCGGCATTGTTGTAGTAATATTTTAATAAGTTTTTATAGCTCCCCGTGAGAAATAGGGCACCTTTTACATATCACCCTTTTGTTTTGTTTTTAATTATCAATGGTGGGAAAAGGTGAATATATACATTGGTTAGCGGTGTAGTTTTCTACAAATACTCTTCAATAATAGTCTATGTAGACATTGTGTAACCTACATACAACCTATTATAAATTTTTGCACAGGAATAATTTTCACCTCATGTATAATAGACAAACCCATCACCTCTACCACCCCATAGCCTCCTATCAATATATGCACAAAATAATAAGGATGACAATGGAAACAATTAAATTCCCAACAACATATCATCATGTAAATGTGATTATTCTTATAATGATGTTTCCAGGAGATATAACTTAAAATCAACAATGGTGGAAATACTTATCTCTAAACCGAGTATGGAAACAGAGTTAGGAACTAGACTTCTCCACATATATGTAGACTGGCCTACACTGCAATTTTGTTTCTCTTACAACCCAATCACCCCCGAGCTAGATTCGAGGGCTTGGGGGAGAAATTTCTCAAGGACTAAATTGAAAATAGGTGGTTGGTGTAGGGACTCTGAGGGATTGATTCCCTCCAGCCTTCAATGAATTTACAGGTCTTGAGTTCTACACAAGGATGTGTAACGTTCTCCTTGTTCCTTTCTTCTAAGCATTCAACCCAATAGTTCATGCTTGGCATTGTTTTCAATAGTGGAAACCAAACCCCTCTCTACGCTCCTCTTTTGTGCTATTCTCTTCTCCTTTCCAACACCCCTTCTCCCGCTGCTTAAGAAAAAAATACCTGCCCCTTTCTGTTGGTTTCAAGCCTAGCAAAAAACAAGCAAGCCAATCTAATCCTTCCTAGTTGTCCATCTTTTTCCAGATTTTTGTGTGTGTTAGCCTTGTCATTACTAACTTACTTATGTTTTATTGTCAAGCCTTGCAAGCCAACCCCTATGATGCCACCTACCCCTTGTTTTCCATTTTTCCCACACAAAGTCTTCCTCATCCCTAGAACCCATGTCCCTAACTCAACCTATTTACAATGTTTAATTTAAGAGGGAAATGTCACAGAGAAATTACACTAACTAACTCTAAATGCCCTGGTTGTGCCTAACCATAGTAGCTGCAATAGAAGCAACATCTTCAACATTCAATTTCACCTTTTCTATACAATTTTTTGTTTCCTCCGAAAATATAATTCTTTGTCCAATTTATCCTCTACTTATTAGCTAGTAATGAGAAACAAAAGGTGTGCCCAGGATGCAAGTACCTTATGAAATGAGCACATTTGAAGTAGTTGAGAAAATCATTAACGACCCAAGGAAAGATACTAATGTGGGTTTAGTAGGGTGTTTAGGAACACTAGATGTCATTTACAAGCCACCAGTTCAAACAATTTCTTCTAAAACACTTTTCTTTTTCCTCTTTCTAGGTCTCTGCTCCTTGTTGGACTGCCAATCAACTACCATACCTGTTTTTTAAACATCTGTACTAACATTGGTACCAGTGTGAATTGTAGTATCCCCAACCATACTTAGGAAATGGGGAACCGAAAGTGTCATTGGCGTATAGGGTACATAAGGTGATACATAATACCTTCAGTTATTAAGTGCATCCTAAATTCCCTCTGGAACTACAAAACTAGAAATCTATAAGCCAGAATCTGGTGGTGGTCCTTGAGGAGGGACCACCCATGGTCCAAGGAAAGGTAAGTGAGGCATCCAAGGAGTAGCACTTTTGGAGTAGGTAGTTTCCAATTTGTATAGATTGATAGAGATTCCTTAGTGCAGTCATTTGATGGGGTTCAAGATGTAGACTCCTCTAAATGGTGGACCCATGCATCCCTTCATTCACTAAAGTACTCCACACTGGTGGTGACAATGTGAGTGGGGGAATTGGATTCATAATTGCTCGAGGGGTATTCTTGCTCCCAACCCACCGTATGTTAGAAGCCATGTTCATTCTAGTCAACAATAAATGGCTCCTTTACACTACGAAGTCTACTAACCTCATTCCTAAAATAAGATTCCATTCATCAGGGGCATCAACTGATGCAGGATTTGTAATCTCTGTGACTTCAACAATTTTGCTAGATATTGTTGATTTTGTGCTTGAGCAAGGGGTGTACCATGTGAATAGGTGTGTCTGAGGTACTAGAGAACCCCTTCCCATGAATATGATATGCAATAATATACCAGGCATTCTCCCACATACTCCTTCTTCCATCTGATGCAAAGGAACCATTTTGAGATGCTGACACACAATATTAGCACACAAACAAAATTTTCGTCTTAAACATATTAGAGAGAGAAGAAATAAATAAAAATGAAATATTAAGCAATCATCATCCCACGTAGATAAAAAAACTCAACATAGAACATGGTCACACACCTCCCCATTTATTAGAAAAAGTTGTTATCTTGGTTTTCAAGCCTCTGTGGAAGTTTCTTGTAGCTTCTTGTTCCGGATTATCCACAGTTTCCAGTTTAGTCTGTCGACGTTTCGAACCCCAACGGGGGTCCATCATCAGGACGCTTCTGAAGGATAGAAATGAGATGAGGGGTTCATCTCATTTCTATCCT
>APFE031591849.1:0-21924 GCA_000404065.3 Pinus taeda
ATCAATTTAATTGAGAAAACCTAATGGATAAATCATCTAGGAATTCTTGGTTGGATAATTCCTCAACAATTTCACTGGCTTCTCGGCAACTTGACCTTCGATAACTCAATCTTCTTGGAGATATTAATTTGACCCCCCTTAGTCATTCAGCGCTAGTGAAGAACCTGAAGTGGTTCTCCCACTTGACTAACTAGGGTGGAAGTTTCACCATCGAAACTAATCACCACCAGCTAGGGTGGATGTTTCACTACCAAAACTAGCCGCCACCAGTTTGGGTGGATGTTTCAGCCCCAAAACTAATCCCCACCAGCTAGGGTGGATAGTTCCAACATAGAAACTGGTATCCCCACAGGGATTTCCCCTCGCCCCACATGGGTTTCCCCTCGCTCCTTAAGTTACAAGAGCTCCCGAAACAATTAACAAAAATCAATAACCCATGCATGATCAAGTAGTGAGCTTCAATAACCCTGAGTCAATGCCTTTTGCCTTGTAAATCATAATCTCATTAATGAATCATAAGCTTCGAGAAGTGTGCAAGGCACATAATTTAAGAAACTAGAAATTTCACAAGTGTACGAGAATTATATGGGAGTGCAGAAGTAAAGACATACGAAGGTAGGAAATGTGCAAGGCATGCGTATTCAAGGTTTTTTGCACCCTAATCATCATAAAATGTTCAAGGGTGGAACAAATCTCATGCAGAAGAATACTCTATGCAAAGTGTGGAAATGTGAAGAAAGACAATTATGCAAGGGAAAGAGTATTTGCAAAAAGCGGGAAAACTTTAAAGAGAAGGATTTCTGCACTAAGTGTCATGAAACTTCACTTGATACTTAATAGAATTTATAACACTTGGTGGATTGTTGAAAGAAGAAGAGAAAAGAAAAAGGGTTGATGTGAATGATTGAAGGTGAAAGGTGATACATGAAAATGGATTAACATCACCCTTCAAGCCATTATTAAGAAGATGAAGTCACTCTTTGCAAAAGTATATTGTTATTTTGTAGATATTCATAAGGCATTATATTTGGTCCTCAAGGAAGCACTATCCTAAACACCTGGAGGCATTGGCATCTCAAAGACCCTTCACACAGCTATCATGCATCTAGACAAGTCTGTTCTTGGTCATATTCATGCAAAACATGGGATTTCATATTTTCTAGAGCACTATTAGGGTTAAGCAAGGGTGTCCACTCTTCCCCTCTTTCTTTGGGATATACATAGCTAAGTTGAAATATTTACTCTACAAACATATCCAGAACGTTGATGGTTGTCTTCTTCACCATGTTTTGATTTCTATCATCCTATTCGTAGATGATGTGATTCTCTTGGCCTCCTCCCCAAAGGGATTGCAAAGACAATTGGATGCCTTAGCCTTCTTTTGTGATCTTCATCACTTGATGGTCAACCTAGGTAAAGGCAAGGTTATGATCTTTAACACTCTGAAGAAGTCCCTTTTGGAATCACAATTTCTTCTTCCAAGGGGAGGAGATGAAGATCACCATTGCATATATATATCTACAATTACAGTGTTTAGGGCCACGTTTCAATTTGACAGATGTTGTCTAACCCCAAGTCAACAAAGGATACAACTACCTAGCTCTCCTCGAGAGGCAATTCTTCCAACATTAGTTCCAGGACATATCAACTAGGATATCCCTTATGAACTTTATCATCCAACCTATGATGCTTTGTGGATCAAAGGTTTGAGGCCCTAGGTTACTAGAGTCAGATTAGGCCATGATTGAGCAAGTTCAAACCCTTATCCTCAAGGACATCATCAAATACAAACCACTTCCCAAACCTATCATTCAAGCAAAGTTCAGAGCATGCCTTTTCCATCTAGAGACTATGTTCAATCTAGTTTTATCTAGTTTTGATTCTACACCGCATTTAAAGTTTTGCTAACTCAACTACTGGCGAAGACTGATATCCATATCTCGCATACTACTATTCAAATTCCATTCCTTTAGCTCACCCTCTTGGGTACATCTCGTTGGTTCTTGAAGGTTGCTAATATTCTAGAGTCAATAGGGATTTCGATTGATATACTCCCATCCATTTGCATACTCGCTAGATGCGCCTAGTCAATTATTGTTTACCAAACAAGGGCTGATTATCTAGAATGACATTTACAGGAGATAAATCCAAGGCGATTTATATACTAAGATGGCATTTTATGTAGAGAACTCCATTGAGGTAAGGGTGGCCTCATTGTCCAACCCTTGTACACACACCATCATTAGATGCATGCTCTCTAGACCAAACTGATTTGGCGCTTGAAGTCACCGAGAAATCGGGCTCTATGAAGTAAAGAGACCATGCAAAATATGACCCCAAGGAGGTGTGATATTCCCACTTAGCAAATGTTGCTAGGTGAGAATACAATTTTGTTCAATTTTGATAATTTCGGAATTCCAACTTAGGAAAAGTGGGTTGGAGGACCCCACTTGCAATCTTTGGCTAAGGAAGGTCCCCACATAGGGAAATAAGGCAAATTGAATACTTGGTGGATGGTGGGAGCCAACCCAAGAGGGAAATACGCAACCCTTAGGCAATTCGTACTCTTTGGAGGAAGGAAGTCGATGCATGGGACCGACATGGAGAGAATGAAGCTCAAGGATAAATAAGGGAAGCATACATCATTTTGGAACTTTTGAACCTTTCACAAACTCACTCACCTAGCACGCTTGAGATGTTGAGCCAATTCTACAAGTGATGTTCAGCACAACATGTTTACAGGGAGAAATCTCAAATCTTCTTTGGTGGAATCCGAGTGCCATCCTAGGAGAGCCATTGTTGTGTGGTGGAGTTGTTATGGAGGTGTTTTCTCAAGCAAATTCGTGGGTTTCTAGAGCAATGTGGGAGCAGATAGGGGCTACGCTTTCCTGGGGAGAGCAAGTTGCATTACAGCATTCCTTTTGGGCTTTAAGGAGACAATTCCATTAGGGATAAGCAACGATTTTGTAGAGGTTTGTCTAGGGCTTGGAGAGGCCACTCTTCAGGCCGAATTCTTTCTTCTAGGCTAGCGTAGAAGTAACTGGCTTGGGGCCTGTGTAGTCCTTGGTGGAGGTCATTCATTACAGGGGCTTGGCTAATGATTTTGGGGTTGAGTTGGTTTGGGAACTTAAGGAGGAATTTAGGAAGAATAATCAACATTTTTGGAGGCGATGAGCAGCAGTATTTCCAGGTGGGTCGAATTACCCAGTAGTTGGTGGAATACGTGGAAATTGGGGGTAATTTCGGGGGTCAAAACTAGGCCAAACCCTTTTTAGGTTTTGGTGGGTTATTTGAGAGGAGATCGAGGTTAATTTCCCAGAATTTTTTGAGCATCAAAATTGGGTCAAACAGTAGTTCTACATCAGCGAGCAGTGTATCTTTTTCAGGGCCAGCACAGAAATCAAAGGGGATTGACTTTCCAACATCCAGGCATTTGTCTTCTCCACCTCGAACTTGTTTAGCTTGCCTTGGGCAAGCCCAGGTGCACTCACTTCATACTTATGTATACCCCAACTAGTTTATAATAAAATGGCTCAGCTTGGCGCAGTTTTTGGTGCATTTTTGGATGTTCAATTTTATGTGCAGTTTTTGTATTGCATGTACATCTCAGCGCTTTGTTTATCACTATTAACTTTCCATTAGGAATATTACAATAGTATCAGAGTTCTGATCTTCGCTCAGCCGTGGGAGTATTTCTATGACTGTGGAGGACAAGCAGAACGTTAACTACCAGAGGCAGAGGAACCAGAGTAGGGAAAGAGAGTTGGAAATCACCCCTGACATTAACGCCCCAAAGCAGGCAGTGGTGGAGATAAACATGGGGGAGCCAAACAGCAAAGAGGACACAGCGTTTGAAATCCTTTTGAAGGCCCTAAATGACTTGGACAAGGGACAGAAAGAGATGTTGAAAGAAATTAAGCAGCAGAACCGAGACAAGGGCATTCACCAGGGTTTCCTGATTTGGGAAATTTCAGGGGATTCTCTCCAGTACGACCATCATTGGCCAATGACTCACCCACATGCTTTCAGTGCGCCAACCAGAACCACATTGCCCACATTTTTGCCCTCGGGACCAGGTGAGCAAGGTGGACAGGACAAGATGCCCATGGGGGACTATTTCCAAGAGTGGCAGTCTATGGGGGATGAATTTAGAGTTGTGCTATCCTTCCGAGACTTCTGACAGCTCAAGCAAAATGAGAACGGCAAGGACACAGGGGGTTCAACCGCAAAAAACTCGGAGCTACAGTGCAACATAGGGAGGATGTACCTCCCCACATTTGATGGGTCTTCCAAGAGCACGACTAGGGCTTGGGTAAAGAAGTTAGACACATATTTCCAGCTCAGTCGAATGACAGAGGTTGAGGCCATCAAGATGGCTACATTACGTTTGGAGGGGGAGGGCAACGATTGGTGGTTCCTTGGGCTAACTACGACTGGGCATGCCAAGGTCACTTCTTTTGAGGACCACAGAGAGTTGTGCATTGTTTTAATAGAAGGGACCAAGAGGCACATTTTAGGGAGCTTACGTAGCTCAGACAGACCAGCAGCCCCAAGCATTATATATCAGAGTTTTTGAAGGTATCTGTGATGGTGTCGGCCCTGTCTGATACCCGGAGGGTCTACACTTTTGTGGCGGATTTGCTTGAACTTTTACGTGAGTTGGTGAGATCTCGCAGACCAACCATGTTGCAGGAGGTTGTGACTTGTGCCAGGGATTTGCAGGACGCAATTCCCAAGAATAGGGCACCAATTCCACCACGTGCTCCTTTCCCACCCACGGATCGTGACATCAATGTCGTGACAACAGGGCCCCACCACCTAGAGCTAACTAGGGGCGTGGAAAATTGGATGAAGAGACTAGGAGAGATCTCTGAAGGCGGAAGTTGTGCTTCAGTTGCCAAGAGCCTTGGGCACCAGGCCACAGATGCACCACGGGCAAGGCCCATTACATTGATATCTTCTTTGATAGTGAGCAGGAGGATGACATAGAGCAGGACGTAGATGGAGGTGACAATGAGCCGCATGCAGTAGGGGGCCACCTCCACCACCACCACCTGGGTCAGCACCTGCTGGGGATTCCGCAGGGTTCCAAGATATTTGACCCTGAGGATCTGAGGCACAGTGCAAGGGCAGTGTGTCTCAATTTTAGTAAATAGCGGCACCACCAACAACTTCATTGATGTGCAGATGGGACAGAGGAAGGGTATCACTAAGGAGGAGTTTGTGGGTTTCTTTATCCTTGTGTCAGGGGATAGGAACATGCAGTGCACCCGATATGTCCCCTCTTTGACGGTAACTATGGGGAATTAATTAGTGACTGACCACTTCTTCGTGGTAGATGTACCAAACACCAATGTGGTGATGGGTGTCCAGTGGCTCGACTCTCTTGGGCGAGTGACCACTAATTGGCGGATGCTGGAGATGGAGTTCATGGGACCATATGGGAAGTTGGTTGTCTTGAGGGCAATGCCCTCATACCCACCATAGACAGTTTCGCACACCGGATGGAGGTTGGCCTAAGGCATGGGGGCATTGACTAGGCAGTGGAGCTGAGGATTTCAGAGGCTGGGGGCCAACACCAACCACCATATCCAAATATTCAAGCCATCCTAGACAAATATCGCGCAGTGTTTGGAGACATCCCACCAGGACAGCCATCCCATAGAGGGTTCGATCACACCATAGAGCTAGAGCCATGGGTAATGGCAGTCATCACAACCCCCTACAGACATCCCAAGGCCTATTGAAATGATTGAGCAAGCCATTCAGGAGTTGCTGGCATTGGGGCACATCAGGCCCAGCTCTAGCCCCTTCGTTTCATCAGTCGTCCTAGTGAAGAAGAAGGATGGTACATTGAGGATGTGCATTAACTAGAGAGCCCTCAATAAGAAGACGTTGAAGCACCAATACCCCATTCACCGTATAGACGAGCTGATGGATGAGCTTAGAGGAGCCAAGTACTTCTCTAAGATAAATCTATGTTTGGGGTACCACTAGATTTGAGCGAGAGGTTAAGATATCCCCAAGCCAGCGTTCAGATGTCATTACGGTCACTTCGAGGAGGTGCTTAGTATTTTGGAGGGGTAGCAATTCTATGTGAAGTTGTCCAAGTGCAATTTTGGGCTAACGGAGATGCTCTACTTGGGGCATATTATTGGAGAGTATGGAGTGCAGGTGCATCAGGAGAAGATTAGAGCCATCCGTGATTGGCCAATCCCCCAAAATGTCACAGAGCTAAGGGGAATTGTGGGCATTTGCACGTATTACAGGAAGTTTGTTAAGGGCTTCTCACAGCTAGCAGCACCCCTCACAGATTTGACCAAGAAGGGGGCATTTTCAAGGATAGACAGGGCATAGACAACGTTTGAGCACCTTAGGCAGGTGATGAATAGTTGCCTAGTGTTGGCACTACCTAATTTTACACAGTCATTCACCTTGGAGTGTGACGCATCAAGTGAAGGCGTTGGCGCTATATTGTCACGGGGAGGCCACTCGATAACTTTCGAGAGTCTGAACCTCCTTAGTCATAAGCGGTTGTGCTCGATCTATGACAAGGAGATGCTGGTCGTCATGAATGCACTGGCCAAATTTCGACAGTACTTGATGGGTAACAAGTTCATAATGAAGATTGATCACAACATTCTTCGCCACTTTTTGGGGCAGAGGGGTCTCAATGATAGACAACAAAATTGGGTCAGCAAGATCCACGCCTACAACTTTGACATAAAGTATGTCAAGGGCAAGCATGTCATGTCCCTTCCCAAATAATTTTGTAACAAGTTTTGGTCTCTCCACAATTTTGCATAAAATTTTGATAAGTAAAAGAACCCAAGCATTTTTGAATTAGGGACTTACGAAAAAGGAAGGTTGGATTAAATTGTTAGCGGAAGGTAGGGAGCACCCATGTAAGAAAACGCACTTGGGCACTTGAGCAATTCGAATTGCCTTGGAGGGGAAATCGTATGGCTTGTGGAGGGGCCCACATGGAAGGAAAAGGAGGCCCACAAAGTTATAAGGAGGAAGAGCTCCTCAATTGAGCATCCATTCATACTTGCACATCAAACTCACTTATGTTTGCTCAAGCTACTTAGCCGAGTCAACTGGATGTTTAGCCATGAGTCTCTCAGGGGGGAGATTCAACCTTACCTTTGGGGGACTACGAGTGCCACCCTAAGAAGGCATTTTCATATTACCTTGAGGAGCACCGAGAAGATTTGTAGCCATTCCACTCAGCCTACAGACCAGCAGAGCATATTTCTGGATAACGCAGAGAGGGAAACACGCAATTGTGACTAGGGGTTCATCTGGGCAACACTTACCGGAGAAACTTGGAGAGTTGAAGTACATCAGTAGACCAACCTTTGGGAGGATTTTTGGAGCAGGAGGGTGTTGCATTTGAGCAGTTCGAATGACAGCCTTGCCAGACTGGGATCACGTGGGAGTTGAGGGAGAGAGCTACAGTGTTGGGATCAGTTGGGAGAAGGGTGGAAATCCATAGGGGACAGCATCTCAGTGATTGGGGCAGATTTGGAGAGCTTTCCCAGCACATTTCAGATATGCCGAGTTTGCCAGCTTGAGGAGGACGACGTGCTCCTTGGGGGTCGATTATCAGGGGTCTGAACTAGGCCAAACCCTTCTTGGGTTTTGGTGGGTTTTGGTTGAGGATCTGGGAGTGGAAGTTTCACAATTTTCTGAACAAGGGAAGCAGGGGTTTCAGCATATCCTTTGCAACAGGCAGCGTAGTTTCTGGGCAGCGTGGATCACTTCTAGAGCAGTTGTTGGGTAGCCCTCGGATCATCAGTTGCTCACTTGGGTTTTGTTACACTTGTCCATTCACTATTGTATTTGCTCCATGAGGATTTAATAAAATGGCTCAGAAGCTCTCTATTTCCAACGTTTTCATGGGTTTTTTGATTGCATATCATTTCTGGATATTGATTTGTTTGTTTGCTTTGTTTATCACTAAATTTCCTAGTTAAGAACATTACAGTGGTATCAAAGCCCAGATCTTGGCTCAGCCGTGGGTAGTTTCTCCTATGAGAGAAGGGGACCAGCATAATATCACATACAGGAGGTAGAGGTACCAAAGCAGCGAAAGAGAGTTGGAGATCACTCCAGACATAGAGGATGGAGGAAAGGCAGCAGTAGTAAAGGAAGACATGGGAGAGCCCAAGAGCAAGGAGGAGATGGCCTTTGATAGCCTATTGAAGACTCTGCATGATCTAGCAAAGGGTCAAAAGGAAATCTTAGAGGAGATCAAGACGCAGAACCAAGAGAGAAGCACTCCCAGGGGATTTCTATTTGGGGAGACTTAAGGGGCCTCTCAACAATTCGACCATCCTTCACTCGCAGCACAACCCCCATCAGTGAGTGGGCCAACTTGTGCTACACTGCCCTCTTTCGTGCCTTTGGCACAGAATGAACCAGCAGGGGCCGAAGAACCTTCACAGATGGGAGAGCACTTCAAAGAATGGCAGTCTATGGGAGCAGACTTTAGGGAAGCACTCTCTTTCAGATATTTCTACAAACTCAAGCAGAATGAGAAGAGCAAGGGCACGCAGAGCTATGAGTTGCAGATGATGATAAGGAGGGATGTATTTCCCCACATACGATGGCATCGCCAAGTGCACTGCTTGGGCCTGGGTTGAGAAGATGGACACTTATTTCCAACTCAACCAGATGATGGAGCTGGAAGCCATCAAGATGGCCATGTTGCACATGGAGGGGGAAGCCCACCACTGGTGGTTGGCTACTTTGGGGCATGCCAATGTGACTTCACATGAGAATTTCACCATGAGGGTGGTGGAGCATTTTGACCAGAGGGATTCGGAGGCTCACTTCAGGGAATTGAACCAACTTCGACAAACAGGCAACCCAGAACAGTAAATATAGGAGTTCTTGAGAGTCTCAGTGATGGTGTCGGACCTATCAAATGCTCGGAGGGTGTACACCTTCATAGAGCACTTACTCGAGCCCCTACGTGGACTGGTGAACTCACGCAAACCTTCCACGTTGTAGGAGGTAGTTGCATGTGCCAGAGATTTACAAGGGGCCATCCCCAATTCACGAGCACCCTTTCTTGCACGTACCCCCTACCCCTAGAAGGGGAGTGATACTAGACCCCCACCTTAGAGAACCACCCAAGGACAGGGGCAGCTAGATGATGAGACACAAAAGGACCTCAGGAGGAGGAAGTTGTGCTTTACTTGTCGGGAGCGCTGGGCACCAGGCCATTGGTGCACAGGTGGCAAAGCCCACTACATCGAGGTCTTCTCAGATAGTGACCAGGAAGATGAGGTAGAGGAGGAGTGTGGTGTGGGAGACGGTGAGAGTCCGGCAAAGAGGGTACCACCACCACCACCTCCATAGGGGGCACATTCTTTGTGCCATCCAGGGGAGTCCTTGCTTCTTTATGCGGGGTCCCTAAATTTCTAACATTGAGGATCAAAGACACGATACAGGGGCAGCGGGTGTCAGTCTTAGTTGACAGTGGGGCTACCCACAACTTCATAGATGCCTAGTTGGTTCAGAGGATGGGCCTCACCACGACCGTGTTTGAGGGCTTCTCAATCTTGGTGCCTGGTGACGGACCATGTAGTGCACTCGGTATGTGCCCACTTTGACAATGGCCATGGGAAGCTACTCGATGACAGACTATTTCTTTGTGGTTGATGTGCCAAACACCAACGTGGTGATGGGTGTCCAGTGGTTGTACTCTCTTGGGCGAGTTACCACTGATTGGAAGAGGCTAGAGATGTAGTTTATCGGCCTGGATGGCAAAATGGTGGTCCTGAGAGGCATGCATTCATACCCACCTCAGACAGTCTCAGCGCATAGGATGGAGGCAAATATGCGACATGGAGATATAGCATGGGCAGTAGACTTGAGGGTTTCAAAGGTTGGGGGACAAGCCCAACCACCACCTCCAGACATATAGGCCTTGCTAAACAAGTACTCAGTGGTATTTGGGGATATTCCGCCAAGGCAGCCACCAGACAAGGGATTTGAGCACACCATCAAGTTGAAGCCTGGTGTGCAGGCAGTGATTACCACCCCTTATAGGCATCCTAAGGCCTATAAGGGTGAGATTAAGCGGCCCACAAAGAACTGTTGGCATTGGACTACATCAAGCCAAGTTCCAGTCCCTTTGCTTCTTCAGTGGTGTTGGTGAAGAAGAAGGATGGAACCTTGCACATGTGCATTAACTATTGGGCTCTCAACAAGAAGACATTGAAGAACCAGTACCCCATTCCTTGCATCTATGAGTTGATGGATTAGCTTAGAGGAGCCAAGTACTTCTCTAAGATAGATCTATGTTTGGGGTACCATCAAATCAGAGTGAGGATCAGGATATCTATAAGATAGCCTTTCGATGTCATTATGGGCACTTCAAGTTCCTGGTCATGCCCTTTGGGTTGACCAATGCCCCGACTACCCTTCAATCATGTATGAACCATGTGTTCCGGAGGCTGTTGAGGAGGTTTGTATTGGTGTTTTCTAATGACATATTGATATACAGGAAAACTTGGGAGGAGCATCTCCAGCACTTAGAGGAGGTGTTGTGTATTTTGGAGGAACAGCAATTCTATGCCGAGTTGTCCAAGTGTGAGTTTGGCCTGACCGAGATGCTCTACTTGGGGCATATCATTGGTCCAGATGGGGTGAAGGTACGAGTAGAAAATACGAGCCATCCGTGATTGGTCGGTACCCAGAGGTGACAGTCTAGGGGGCTTCTTGGGCATTTGCACATATTACCGAAAGTTCGTCAAGGGATTTTCGCAATTGGTAGCTCCCCTCACGGATTTGACTAAGAGAGGGGCTTTCGCATGGACAAATGGGGCACAACCAGCTTTTGACTGCCTCAAGGAGGTGATGGGCAGTTGTTCAATATTGGCACTTCCAGACTTCTCCTAGCCCATCATCGTGGAGTGTGATGCATCTAGGGAGGGAGTTAGGGCAGTAGTATGTCAGGATGGGCACCCCATTTCTTTCGAGAGTCGGAAGCTTTTACCCCATTAGAGGTCATATTCTATATATGACAAGGAGATGTTGGCCATCATGCATGCCTTGGCCAAATTTTGACAGCATTTGGTGGATAACAGATTCCGGGTGAAGATTGATCACAACAATCTTCGTCACTTCATGGGGCAGCAGGGCCTCAACGACAGACAGCAGAGATGGGTCAGCAAGGTGCAAGCCTATGATTTTGAGATAAAGTATGTGCGGGGCAAACACAATGTGGTAGTCGATGGCCATATCTAAGAGACTCGCAGGCCTATCACTCATGAGCATTTGCCGTGATTGGAAGGCCTAGTTGTTGGTTGAATATTCTAAGGACAGGAGGGCATGCGAGATTCTGGAGGGGACCCATGCAGATGAGCGCTACTGGGTGATGGACGAGGTCATCTACTACAAGGGGTGCATATTTCTGGTTCCCAACTCGCAATTGAGGGAGAGAGTGCTCTAGGCAGCACATGACTCGCCATTGTCAGGGCATTAGGGATTCAGGAAAACATACATGGCAGTCAGGGAGCGTTTCACATGGAAGGGCCTCAAGGGGGACGTGTTGAGGCACGTACAGGAATGTGAGGCATGTGAGAGGAATAAAGGGGAGTTGATTCATCCCGCCGGATTATTACAGCCACTTCCCATCCCCGAGGGGAAATGGGAGAGTATCTCCATGGACTTCATCACTGGGCTCCCCACAATATAGGGCAAGGATTGCATCTATGTAGTAGTTGATCGTTTGACCAAGTATGCCCACTTTTTCGCCATCCCGACCCGATATTAGACTTCACAGGCTGCAGAGTTGTTCTTCAGGGAGGTCTTCCAGTTGCACAGACTTCCTAAGGACATAGTGAGTGACCAAGACAGCAGATTCATGGGAGGCTTCTGGCAGGAGCTCTTCACAATGATTGGTACTGAGCTCACCCCTCGCCGAGCTGCTACCCCCAGACAAATGGCCAGACCGAGCTAGTTAATCAGTGGCTGGAGGGGTACCTGAGGAACTACGTGACTAGGCAGCAGAGGGCTTGGATCCAATGGCTGCAATTGGGCAGGCATTGCTACAACACCACCCATCACATGTCCACCGATATGACTCCTTTCCGTGCCTTTTATGGTTATGATGCATTGTCTTTCGCTGACATTGTTTTTGGAGACGGTCGGGCCCCAAAGGCTAAAGACTGGATCCTAGAGAGCCAAGACATCCTCAAGGCTCTCAAGGACAACTTAGTGACAGCACAAAATCAGTAGAAGATGTACGTAAATAAGCACCAAACTGGGAGGCATTTTAAAGAGGGGGATTTGGTGTACCTCCGATTACAGCCATACAGATAGTCCACCTTGAAGCAGAAGGGGGCCGAGAAGCTACAACCAAGTTTTTATGGGCCGAACAGGGTGGTCAAACGAGTTGGGGAGGTGGCCTATGAGCTGGAACTGCCTCCAAGGAGCGCAAGATTCACATCATATTCCATGTCTCATGCCTCAAAAAGGTGTTGGGACAACAGGTGACAGCAGCAGTTGGGTTACCCCCACTGGATGATGAGGGCCATTTTGGAGACACGGGAGAGGAAGTTGACAAGCGGGACCATTAGGGAGTTTTTGGTGCTTTGGAAGAACCTGCCAGATGAGGATGCCACATAGGAAGGTGAGCACATTCTGGAACACCCAGCATTGAAGTTGCTTGAGGGCAAGCATCATTTGGGAGGGGAGGACTGTAATGTCCCTTCCCAAATAAATTTGTAACAGGTTTTGGTCTCTCCACAATTTTGCATAATTTTTTTATAAGTCAAAGAACCCGAGCATTTTTGACTTAGGGACTTAGGAGAAAGGGAGGTTGGATTAAATTGCTAGTGGAAGGTGGGGATTACCCACGTGGGAAAATGCACTTGGGCAATTCGAATTGCCTTGGAGGGAAAATCATATGGCTTGTGGAGGGGCCCACATGGGAGGAAAAGGAGGGCCACGAAGTTATAAGGAGGAAGAGCTCCTCAATTGAGCATCCATTTGTACTTGCACATCGAACTCACTTGTGTTTGCTCGAGCTGCTTAGCCGAGTCAACTGGTTGTTTAGCCACGAGTCTCTCAGGCAGGAGATTCAACCTTACCTTCGGGGGACTACAGTCTACGAGTGCCACCCTAGGAAGGCATTTTCAGATTACCTTGAGGAGCACCAGGAAGATTTGTGGCCATTCCACTCAACCTACAAACTAGTAGAGCATATTTTTGGATCACACAAAGAGGGAAACACGCAGTTGTGAATGGGGGTTCATCCGGACAGCACTTGTTGAAGAAACTTGGAGAGTTGGAGTACATCTATAGACCAGTCTTTGGGAGGAGTTTTGGAACAGGAGGGTGTTGCATTTGAGCAGTTTGAATTACTTCCTTGGAGGATTGTGCAGAGGGCCAGACTGGGCTCACGTGGGAGTTGAGGGAGAGAGCTTCAGCGCTCGGATCAGTTGGGAGAAGGGTGGAAATCCATAGGGGACAGCAGCTCAGTGATTGGGGCGGATTTGGGGAGCTTTCCCAACACATTTCAGACAGGCCGAGTTTGCTAGCTTGAGGAGGAGGACGTGCTCCTAGGGGGTCGATTTTGAGGGGTCTGAACTAGACCAAACCCTTCCTGGGTTTTGGTGGGTTTTGGTGGGTTTTGGTTGAGGATCTGGGAGCTGAAGTTTCATAATTTTCTGAACAAGGGAAGCAAGGGTTTCAACACATCCTTTCTAGCAGGCAATGCAATTTCTGGGCAGTGTGGATCACTTTTGGAGCAGTAGTTGGGCAGCCCTCAGATCACCATTTGCTCACCTGGGTTTTGTCACACTTGTCCTTGGAGACAAGCCTAGGTGCTCCATTCCATTCACTGTTGTATTTGCTCCATGAGGATTTAATAAAATGGCTCAGAAGTTCTCTATTTCCAGCGTTTTCATGGGTGTTTATTGGTTGCATCTCATTTCTGGATATTGGTTTGTCTGTTTTCTTTGTTTATCACTAAATTTCCTAGTTAGGAACATTACAGTGGTATTAGAGCCCAAATCTTGGCTCAACCGTGGGGAGTTTCTCCTATGAGAGAAGGTGACCAGCAAAATATTACATACAGGAGGTGAAGGTACCGAAGCAAAGAAAGAGAGTTGGAGATCACTCCAAACATGGAGGATAGGGGAAAGGCAGCAGTAGTAGAGGAAGACATGGGAGATCCCAGAGCAGGGAGGAGATGGCCTTTAATAGCCTCTTGAAGGCTCTAAATGATCTAGCAAAGGGTCAGAAGGAAATGTCAGAGGAGATCAAGACGTAGAACCGGGAGAGAAGCACTCCCAGGGGGTTTCTATTTGGGGAGACTTCGAGGGCCTCTCAACAATTCGACCATCCTTCACTCACAACACAACCCCC
This sequence comes from Pinus taeda, assembly GCA_000404065.3. Classification (NCBI taxonomy): domain Eukaryota; kingdom Viridiplantae; phylum Streptophyta; class Pinopsida; order Pinales; family Pinaceae; genus Pinus; species Pinus taeda. The sequence continues at coordinate 14,389 of APFE031591849.1, forward strand.
GCATTTTCATGGGTGTTTATTGATTGCATCTCATTTATGGATATTGGTTTCTCTATTTGCTTTGTTTATCACATGGTGGCAGATGCCTAATCCAAGATTGGAAGGCACAGCTTTTAGTAGAGTACTCCAAGGATTAGCAGGCGTGTGAGATCTTGGACGATCCTCATATAGTTAAGCATTACCAGGTGATGGTCGATGTCATTTACTACAAGGGGCGCATATTTTTGGTGCCCGGTTCTTAGTTGAGGGAGAGGATTCTCCACACAGCACATGATTCACCATTGTCTAGGCACCAGGGGTTCTTGAAGACTTACAAGACGGTCAAAGAGCATTTCACATGGAAGGGCCTCAAAGGGGACGTGTTGAGGCATGTGCAAGAGTGTGAGGCCTGCCAAAGGAACAAGGGGGGGTTGACCCATCATGTTGGGTTACTACAACCGATTCCCATTCTGGAGGGGAAATGGGAGAGCATCTTGATGGATTTCATCACGGGACTTTCCATGGTGCAAGGTCGTGACTGTATATACGTTGTGGTGGACAGGTTAATGAAGTACATCCATTTCTTTGTTATCCCCACTAGGTACTCTACTTCGCAAGTAGCATAGTGTTTTTTCAGAAAGGCCTTCCATTTGCATGGTTTTCCCAAGACCATAGTCAGCGACAGGGACAACCACTTCATGGGGGCATTTTGGTAGGAGCTCTTCAGGTTGGTAGGCAGTGAACTCACTCCCAGTGTCAGCTACCACCCTCAAACAGATGAGCAAACCGAGATAGTCAACAAGTGGTTGGAGGGATACTTGAGGAACCACGTGATAGGGAAGCAACGGGTTTGGATGAGATTGTTGCATTTGGGGGAGTATTGTTACAACACTACCTACCATATGTCCATCGGTATGTCATTTTTTCGTGCTTTATATGGGTATGATGCTTTATCTTTTGTTGACCTTGTTTTTGGAGACAGCAAAGCCCCAAGGGCCAAGGATTGGATTCAGGAGAGCTAAGACATTCTTAAGGCTCTGAAAGAGAACCTTCAGACCGCCCAGAATCAACAGTGAGTGTACGCAAACAGACACAGAGTTGAGAGGCATTTTGAGGTAGGAGACTTGGTCTTTTTACGTCTTCAGCCATATAGACAGTCCACATTGAAACACAAGGGGGCTGAGAAGCTACAACCACATTTTTATGGGCCCTATAGGGTGGTCAAGCAGATTGGAGATGTGGCATATGAGCTGGAGCTTCTGCCCAAAAGCAAGTGGCATATGAGCTGGAGCTTCTGCCCAAAAGCAAGGTTCATAATGTTTTCCATGTCTCATGCCTCAAAAAGGTATTGGGGCAGCATGTGACAGCAACTACTGAGCTACCTCCATTGGATGATGATGGGCATTTAGTACATGAACAGGAGGCTATTTGAGAGACGAGGGAGAGGAGGTTGAGGAGAAGAATTATCAGAGAGTATTTGGTCCAGTGGAAGAACTTGCCAGATGAGGATGCCACATGGGAGGGTGAGCACATTTTACAGCATTTGGCATTACAATTGCTTGGGGACAAGCAACATTTGGGAGGGGAGGACTATGATATTCCCACTTAGCAAATGTTGCTAGCTGAGAATACAATTTTGTTCAATTTTGATCATTTTGGATTTCCAACTTAGGAAAAGTGGGTTGGAGGACCCCACTCTCAATTTTTTGCTAAGGAAGGTCCCACATAGGGAAAGAAAGCAAATTGGATACTTGGTGGATGGTGGGGGCCACCCAAGGAGGGAAATATGCACCCCTTAGGCAATATATACTCTTTGGAGTGAGGAAGTCGATGCATGGGACCCACATGGAGAGAATGAACCTCAAGGATAAATAGGGGAAGCATACATCATTTTGGGACTTTTGAACCTTTGACAAACTCACTCACCTAGCATGCTTGAGTTGTTGAGCTATGTTTGCAATTGTTGTTCAACACAAGAGGTTTCCAGGTTGAAATCTCAACTCTTCTTCAATGGACTCTTAAGTGCCATCCTAGGAGTGCCATTGTTGTGTGGTGGAGTTGTTCTGGTGGTGTTCTGGAGGTGTTTTCTTAGGCAAATTCGTGACTTTCTGGAGCAGTGTGGGCACAGATATGGGCTATGCTTTCCTGAGGAGAGCAAGTTGCATTGCAGCATTCCTTCCAGGCTTTGAGGAGTCATTTCCATTGGGGATTAGCAGCATTGGTAGAGGTTTGCAGGGGGCTTGTAGAGGCCACTCTTCAGGCCGAATTCTTTCTTCTAGGCTAGCGCAGAAGTGACTAGCTTGGGACCTGCGCAGTTCTTGGTGGAGGCCATTCATTGTGGGGGCTTGGCCAGTGATTTTGGGGCTGAGTTAGCTTGGAAACTCAAGGAGGAACTTAGGAAGAATACTCAACATTTTTCGAGGTGGTGTGCAGCAATATTTACAGGTGGGTTGAATTACCCAGTAGTTGGAGGAATACGTGGAAATTGGGGGTAATTTCGGAGGTCAGAACTAGGCCAAACCTTTTATGGCTTTTTGTGGGTTATTTGAGAGGACACCGAGGTTAATTTGCCGAAATTTTCTAAGCACCAAAAGTGGGTCAAACAGCAGTTCTACATCAGCTAGCAGCATAGCTTTTCTAGGGTCAGCATAGAACTCAAAGGAGATTGACTTTCTAGCATCCGAGCATTTGTCTTCTCCACCTGGGACTTGTTTAGTTTGCCTTCGGCAAGCCCAGGCGTATTGACTTCATACTTATGTGTACCCCGACTGATTTATAATAAAATGGCTCAGCTTGGCGCAGTTTTTGGTGCATTTCTGGATGATTAATTTTATGTGGTTTTTGTATTGCATGTGAATCTGAGTGTTTTGCTTATCACTATTAATTTTCCATTAGGAATATTACAGGTGCAAAGTTTGGACTTCGAATTCTCCCTAAATGATCGGCTACAGAACCGTCCACTTACATTGAATTATGTTCCTAACAAGCAAGGTGTATATACTCTCCATCCTACTCCAATCTGTTTGTAACAAGCTCAATCCCCAAATCTCAAAGCCATAGAGAACTATGGGTTTAATAATCACCTCCATGAGATAGAGTTTGGTCGAGATGTCCTCAAATTGCCCCTAGAAGCACTATCTCTCGATGAGGGCTAGGGAACCACACCCTTTACTCAACCAAGGCTGGAGGGCCTGCCACAAACCAAAATGAAGCAGTGTGAACTGTACTCCCGAGTCCCAGTCGGTATAAGCAATGATGAGCTCAATCTTTGTGCCTCGATAGTAGATATGTAAGTCTATAATGAGCTCTTTGATACAATGTTAATTGGACGGAGGGAAGCGGGGAGCGGGAGCGGAAGCGGAAGCGGGAGCGACCCATTTCAGAAGCTCCCAGTTTGGGAGCGAATCCGAGAGCGATTTTTTAAAAATATATATATTTTATATATTTTTTATTTTTTGATACATATATGTCAACAAAAACATGTAGAATGATGAATTAGACATAAAAAACATAGATTGATCATTGAACCATATCACATCAATCATCTAGAAATTATAATCGTCATCAACCATGTCCAGAAGATAGTAATTTTACACATATTACAACTGCAACATATTGAGTCTCATGAATCATGATTCATCACATTCAATCTTAAAGTTTCAACTTCAAGTTTTTAAAATTGAAATTCAATAGCATTTAATCATCAAATTGGAATCAACCAAGTTGTTACAGGTACTTGTAAGCATAAGTTAACCATTACAAGAAGTAATATCTTAGATATTTCTAAGTCCTAACTTCTAACTGTTAACATGATATGAAATGTTATAAATTTATAAAATGAAACATGAATAATGAAATGAAATGAAACAACTTTAGTCTTTCACGAAGCATCATATTCATAATTCACAATCATTACCAGTGAGTTATAATTGCCCAGGCCCAACTTCAAACTTCAAATTTTCATTGTCACGGTGATATATTGTTTACAAAAAATATCATTATGATATGAAAGAGTCAAGAATCAAGAGTCAAGGACTCAAAACTCAACAGTTATGAAAACTAAAGTCCAATAGAAACTAAAAAAGGCAAGTAAACTGTAAATCTACATGTGGCCCTTGCCACGAGAGTCTCCAGGAGTATAAGCAGGTCGTGGTGGTCTTCTAGGAGTCTCCCGCACAGACCGATGACCGGAACTAGAACCTCCACGTGAGGGTGTAGATGGAGGTGGCGACAGCAAAGGAACAAGACTCGGAACTCGAGCACTGCTACTAGATGGTGGAGGTAGCATGGTTGCTGCAGCTGCTTCATCTTCATCCCTTATAAGTTCCTCTTCTAGTTCTTCAAGATGTATAGTGCCATCCTCCAAATTGTCTTCCTCCGGGTGGTTGTCCCAAATTTTATATGTGGGATCCTCATAAGCCCGATCACAGTAATGACTCAACAACCTCAAGTTGTAGTGCACATAAACCAAGCTTTCTGCCCGGTTTTCATTGAGTTTGTTTCTTTTCACATTATGTATGAAGCTGTAGGTGCTCCAACACCTCTTTGTAGAAGAAATATTTACAACCTGTGATAGAACTTCTTTTGCCAATTTTGGCAAAAATCCCTGGTCGCCATACGTTTCCCACCATGTGAGAGAATCAAATCTATCTCTGTCTTCCATTGCATGGAAGTTACCAAACAAACCAGTGCCACTGAAGTATTTGCCTTTTTGAAGGCACACAGCTGCACATTCCTCCCTGTCAGGTATCAACTTTTCTAATGCTTGCAAATATCCACTAGTTATCTCTGCATCTAAATGGGGTTTGGTCTTAATCCCACCCCCTGGTGCAGGTTGGCCCAACCAAGATGTAGAGTAGTATTTTGGCGTAAGGATATACGCCAAGCAATGTAGTGGAAGATTAAGTTTATTCCACTGTACACACACAATCGTGAATCAGTTTGTACAAGTCGGGATCTCTGTTATGAACAGTATCTTTTATTTGCCCCAACATCGTATCCATCTGCTCATACACCTCGCCAATCATTGGTTTATCTGTATCTACAAACCGAATCATGTGATAAATGGGCTTGGTGAAATCCAATACTTGCCTCACACTTGTCCAAAACTGACCATCAAGAGCGCACTCCTCCACCAGTTCAAAACCTTGCATGGCAGCTACATTTGTAGCCTTTTCCTTTAATACCTACCAATGTGGACTTGATACCATGCTAGCCAATGACTCTTTTACCTTCAAAAAGCGCCTGAAGGTGAGGTAATAGCTACCAAATTTGGCCTTCGCAATCTTCAACAACTCCAATCTTGAGTGAGTGCGGAAAAGGCCATGGGTATTGCTATGATTTGTAATAAATTTTATCATTTGTTTGCCTTTCTTGTACAAATCACCAATCCATTTGTATTGTGCATTTTTGTTCTTGACAACATCATGCATCGGAAGGTTCAATGTGTGAACCAAACATCCAGACCAAAATATGTTGGGGTATTTATCCTCAATAATTGCTCCCGTTGCCTTACAATTAGGAGCATTATCAGTGATGACTTGGATGACATTGTATGGCCCAATACGGTCAATTGTTTCAAGTAATGCTTCTGCAATGTTGATGGCGGTCTTGAACTTGTCTGAGTGATCATATGCAGTTAGAAAGATGACACCACTAACAGACACAGCAAGAACACTTATCAATGGCTTGCCTTTTTCATTTATCCATCCATCAGATACAATGGAAACCCTATGGTCAGTCCAAGAACTTGTAATTCTATTCAAAGAATGTGATATTTTTGCTTTTTCATGATCAAGTCCAACAATTCTTGCCTTGTCATGCCTAGGGCTCTTGTATCCTGTAGGGGCATCATTTATGGCAGAAACCATTTCGTGCCAATAAGGTGAGCAAAGAACATTGAATGGTATCCCAAATGCATAGAGAAACCTGTAAACCTTTGAATCCACATCATTCCTACACCCCTCATCAAGAAAATCTGATATAGTTCTACGCCTTAACGCTGATGACCTTGTGCCTCCATATCCATTTCCTTGGGAGGATGCTGAAGGAGTTCTTTATGCTTGTGATTGTGAGCTTGTTTCAAAGAAACCCCTTGATTTTTTAGATTTGTATTGGGCTTCCTCCTCTTCCCTTATGTATTTGGCTCTATCTGTTGCTAACATAGCTGCACAAGCTTTGATTCCTATTTGTTTATCTCCATCCCATGGCCTTTTCCTGCAGAGGTGTTTTTTGACACGGGTGTATGAACCTGTGTAATTATTGTTGCAATGGGGGCAATGAAATTTAGTGGTTCCACCCCCTTTCCCCGCTTCAGGCCTGTTAACATATTTCCACAATGGGGTTTGGTCTTGTTTAGTTTTTTGAGAGGCATGTTCACGTTCCTCTAGGTCCTCCTCACCGGGGTTTTCATTAAATCCACTTTCTCCAGATTCTTCATCCCCCTCTTCATTTTGGCCCATCTGTTTCCTACTCTCCGGCACCATAATAACTGGAAAAGGGACCAAGAAGAGGAAAATGCCAAGAAATATAGCCAGGTCCATGATGTTTGATATTTGTAGGTTTTTGAATTTGGAAAATTTAATGGGAATGGGAATTAGAATATGAATGAGAAAATTATTTTAATTTATTTTGTTTAATTAATTTAATTTAGATTCATGATTTTTTTATTAAATAAATTAAACTAAACTAAATTAAACTAACTAAACTATACTAAATTACTACCTAACTAAGGTTTAAAATACTGAATTACTAAGTTACTAATGGAACTAACCTCTTTGCAGGGTTGCTCCTTGCTCCTCGGCGCTTTCTCCTCGCTCCTTTGCTCAATCTCCTTCGCTCTCCAGGAGGTGGAGGTGGCATGGCTGCAGCAACTGCTTCATCTTCATCCCTTACAAGTTCCTCTTCCAGTTCTTCAATATGTACAATGCGATCCTCCAAATTGTCATCCTCTGGGTGATTATCACAAATTTTATATGTGGGATCCTCATAATCCCGATCACAGTAATGACTCAACAACCTCAAGTTGTAGTGCACATAAACCAATCTTTCTGCTCGATTTTCATTGAGTCTGTTTCTTTTCACATTATGTATGTAGCTGTAGGTGCTCCAACACCTCTCTGCAGAAGAAGTATTTAGAACCTGTGAAAGAACTTTTTTTGCCAGTTTTGGCAAAAGTCCCTGGCTGCCATATGTTTCCCATCATGATAGAGTATCAAATCTATCTCTGTCGTCCATTGCATGGAAGTTACCATACAAACCAGTGCCACTGAAGTATCTGCCTATTTCAAGGCGCACAACTACACATTCCTCCTTGTCAGGGACCAACTTTTCTAATGCTTCCAAATATCCTCTAGTTACCTCTGGATCTAAATGGGGTTTGGTCCTAACCCCACCCCCTGCTGTAGGTTGGCCCAACCAAGATGTAGAGTAGTATTTTGGTGTCAGGATATACGCCAAGCAATGTAGTGGAAGATTAAGTCCAGTGATGCGGGGGAGCGGCCCCCCCCCCTTCGAACCCGCTCCCGGAGCGCGCTCCTGGCGGGAGCGGCTCGGGAG
>APFE031591852.1:0-12361 GCA_000404065.3 Pinus taeda
AAGCTGGTAGTCTCGGTTTTGAGATCCAGTGGGAAATCTCTATGTATATGTGTTTTATGTGTTATGCTCTCGCATTTTTATTTTTCTTGTGATTTAGAATTCTTATGCAGGTAATTTTTGTACGGGGTTAAAACCTACAATTTTCAAGTTCTAGCTACCAACCCACTCATATCAGGTCATAACCCTTTCTCCACTGTTCACATATATAATTTAATATAAGGGTATCCCCCACTTTAACCCTTCCAAGTGTCGCATAGGCCCGTCCCTGCCACCTCATCTCAGAGATTAAATGCTGAAAATTCCTTCTGCAGTTCCCCGTTGAATATTCTGAGGTGAACCATCCAATATTGTGTCAATTCGCATGGGCTCTGTTATCAACATGCCCCAATAACTTTATTATAGCTATGTGCTCAACTCTAACCTTCCATATCACCCACACCATACCTTTTTGCAGTGCATTAAATACCGTCATGATGACCTAGCCCTCTAAACTTCAGGGGTCCCTGATCCAATCTAATGAGTCCACTGGCCCACCATGCCACATCCTCTCGGGGATAAAATCCAATGAGTTCCCAAATTTCCTTCATTCGAAACCTCTAGGGTCTAAGACTTTGGGGTGGCATCAGATTATTTTGTATCATGAATATGGCCTCCTTTGAGAGCACCATGTGTCATGTGATTTGAGCACCCTTGGACCCATGAAAAGGCTAAAATGAGGTGCCACATAACACGCCATAAGGACACGTCACCCTCTCTGCCATGTCATGTGCCTTGTTATCTTGGGTCCCACTGCAAGTTCCAATCCTTTAGATCACATATATTCACGTTGAAAGGGAATTTAGGGTTTTCCATTAGTCGCTTTGTGATGCGGGCATCCACTTGGCCCCATTATGCTAGTCACCCTCGGAATAAAATCCCGAGAGTTTCCCTTGGGGTTCTCAACGAAATATTTGGTGTAAAAGCTCCAGGACATGTGGGTAGCTATAAGTGTTCATCTCTTCGAAGGCCCATATTTCTCCTCGTTTAAGCACAAATACTCATGCCTAGTCACATGATCAAAGATGGTTCAACCATTTCCTTACAAAGTGTTATGCTTCAAACTTAAGAATTCCATCGCTTTGCTTAGTATCTATTATTGCACTTATAAGGGCCTTTGCTAAGGCCTTCAATGCATGGTCTATAGATATACGAGGGTATAAGCAAGTCTTTCAAGGGCTATCTCTCCTAAGATTTTGAGTATTTACTAGCCTAACTTAGCCATACAAATGTGTGTTTGTGTGTGTGTGTGTACAAACACAGTGACATCTCTCTTGAGCTTATAAGTTCTAGAACTAGGGTCCAATAGTTAATTCATTTATAACCCTAACCTTCTTTTAATTACCATAAATATTCCCTTCTCTACACACACAATCTTTTAAGCCAACTTTTGAGCCTAGAATGAACACAGTAATAAGCATATTCCTCTAAACATATTCAAAACACCTACAATACATTGTCATCCCAGATTCACATCCTTGGCCATTAATCTAGGCAATTAATAACTTTGTGCCAACATATAATAATCACGCATGAAATATAAGTAAACAAAGATACATTAGTATTAAAAGAATGAACCAGTCTTCATCCATAGCACAAAATTTTAACATTGTATAGGAATTCACATTCCTCATTATATCATAAGAATTAAACAAGCACAGTGAGCCAATATCATCATAGGCATTAAACCCAACACATTAAACATATGCATAACAATAAATGCACAAAGGCTTTAGAATACTTATCTTATTAAAATGTGCTCAACAATTGAGATTGGGACTTCAACTTTCCACCTAACCATAAAGAAGGGGTAGCCAACTCTTTCTAGTAGTTGTCACCCTCGAGCAAGATTCGAGAGTTTGAGGTAGAGTTCTTCTAGAGGAATTTTAAACCAATATTATCAACTGAAGTAGGGTGTCTTGAGGTTCCCTCACCTCCACCCACCAGCTATCAAGATCAAATAAACATAATGCATCACTTCATTCACATACTACCATCATGCACTCAGGGGATTAAACCAATATCATCAGTTGAAATCGGGTGTTTCAAGGCCACACTACCTTCTCCCACTAGTTATTCAATTATTTCACATTAGGGAGGGAACAATGTATTTTATAGAGAGGGACTTATAAAACAACATCCCAACATATTTAGGGACTTGGAGACAGAGAGCCTTAATTCAAATTTGGAGAGAGAGATATATATATTGAATAACATGGATAGTTTATGAGCTATGTTACCTTTGAAGGAATAAGAATGCACTTCTCTAACAAATTTTTAGTGAAACTTACACTTGTGTTCTCAACCCAATCCCATGGCACTGCCATTAGGTGTTATCGGTCCACTAGCCCTGGGTGCCTCCACCTCTCAGAAGTTATCAACCAATATAGTCTCTAGTGGATTTATGGGCTTTGTAAGGCACAACCATTGTTCTGTGATTATCAGTTAGCAAGCCTCACGGGATTTTTAGTAGGGTTATCATTATAGTTGTCCTCTTTCATTATGAGTTATCAAGCCTCATGGATTTCTCAATTGGGCTATCATTAGAGCTTACTTTATGATTATCAACTAGCAAGCTTCATGGGTTTCTCAGTGAGGCTATCACTAGATATTATTTTCTACTTCAATTCTCTCGATCCTTATATATTTTCCTTCCCTCTCAACAATCCTCTTGATCACTAGGAGCCTATGAGCTTCCCCTTTTTCAAGTTCCCCTCTTTTACCCTTGTGCATAGTGAATCGTTTATAAGTAATTAAACCCACTAACTCATATCTTTTACATTCACCAACTCAATAAACTTAAGTTAAAACATAAAATGCCCTAAATAAATTATGGATCATGCTCAAACTATGTCAAAAATAAATCTCAATATTTAATAGTTGGAGGTGAAATGCTACATTGTTCTAGACTTTCAATAAGTCATTATAGACTTCCCAACTCAATAAGTCTTTACACGTTTCACTTTAACATATCCACAAATATAATTGAGTTAACTTAGATATTTCTCACCTTCTTATCTAGCACTAACTCTAATATATATATATATATATAGCTGTAACTAGGGTCTCTCACGCCACTAATTATCCCACATTAATAAGTCAATCCGGGAACGATTTGTTATTGCAAGGAGTAACTCAATCCGAGGCTATTTGTCCGAGTAACGCTCAGTAGTATAGTGTTCTAATGATTCGAAAGGAAACAGATGCTAAGCTATAACTAAACTAACTTAAAAGATAGAATCACACAAGGCAATTGATCAGTCAAGGGTACGGAAGCAATAACCCATCCCTTTAGAAACTAATGAAGAAAGGAAATTAGAGCATGGACTTATGGGTCTGGGAGCTAAGCAGTGTCTTGCTGAAGTTCTCTACAGCCTTAGACCTTCTCTCACACCATAAACAACAAAGGCAGGTAAATAAAACGATGGAAAGTAAAATGGAACAGCAATCTGGAAATGGAACAACAATACAGCAGTAAAATGGAACAGCCGTAATCAAATGGAACAGCAGTGATAAAATGGAACAGCAGTAATAAAATGGAACAACAATCCTTAATGAATTATGAGACAACAATTCTCACCCGTATGTACATGTTTTATACTACTACAGCAATCTGAGAATAATAGATGATATGACTATGCTTCTAAACGAAGTAATATGGCTTGCAAGTCTCACAAATACTCTTTCACATGGATCTAATAACTATACATTCAGGCTATCCTTCTGTTACAGAGATAATCGAAAGATGAAACTCAAATAGATCCAATTGTACAGTGCAGAGACATAAGGTAAAGAAGTCATTCACATCTCAATCATAGCATATCACGTAAAAGATGTATCAGATTACTTAAATAACATAAATAAACAAATCACACACAAATCACCGTATAATAATACAAAAGCAAGTGTCCTTTGGAGCCGGGCCCTGAGCTGCCAAGGGTACACTGCCTTAGGTTACTCCAGATGCAGAGATGAAATGAACACCAAGTCTTCTATATTAATCTCATAAAAAGTATACAAAGTCAGGTCTCAGCGAGACTCAATGATCATAATTTGTTCTGAAACTTAGAATCATAAAAACAGTCATCCTTTACTCAATGGAGTGGTGCCTTTATATAACAGAAATGACAGAGGTATCTATACAAAAAAAGATAAGTTAAAGCAGCGATCCCTCAGGATCAAAGATCCTGAGGGATTCGCTAATCATTCAATTCTTCTCTTTTCCTTCTTGTGCTCTCCGACCCGGTATCCCGCATTCTTTCCCTGGGCTATTCGGCTCTAATTTTTCTTGATCTCATCCGCATCCGATGCCCTGCTGGAGGGACAGCAGTTATTTTCCTTTTGCTTCTTGCTTTTGATCGACAACCCCCTGTTTCCACGTCTTTCTGCATAGAAAACATCAATTATCAACACTTGAGCTTCCTTTGTCTATTTTCGTATATTTTATCAAAATCCTTTATCTTCTTTGAACTCATGATACAAAAAAAGTTAGAATTGTTATTGAAAAACCACTATATTGCTTGTCAAAAACATACCTTCCAAGTGCTCCACACACCCCCCTGCTTACCCTGTTTCATGGCCTCATGAAAACATTATAGTTGACATGCAAAGCAGTGAGAGAATAGGCCGGAGAAGGGATCTCGCGAGGAGGCCGAAAACCATGATGAGCAACTAGATGGTCAAAGAACTGATCTATTTGATCTGCAGGCATCTCATATAGGGCCTGATATCCGGGTGCAGGGTGCCAAATAATTGGACTGCGAAATCGATACCCCAACTAGGATGGCCCTACTCGCAGAATCCGTTCCCCATAGAGACTCAATCGGCTTGTAGCTAGCTCAAAATTCTCATATTTGAAGGGTTCCCTGATCTGGATGTTTGGGTTAGAGGTCCGGTATCGAAATTTTGCAGCATCGATGGCCAGGTCTTTAATAGTCAGGAAGCATTCCAGACTATTTCGGATCAAGTCTTCGTGCATGGGACCTAATATCTCAATGACACCTGGGATCCTCATAAGACTCCTATTTTCTCTCCATAGCATCACTGGGTCTCTAGGTTCAGCTCGTACCCATAAATCTAAGTTGTTCTCTTGTCTCTGGAAGGTGTTGTAAGCTTTGAGCCATTTCAACTGATTAACCCAAAATGAGATAAAGGCTTGGAGTTGTATATCGCCAACAAAAGGGCCAGGATTTAAATCAGTTTCCTGGTTTGGCGTTGTTTTCGGTAACAAAAGGCCAAACATCAGCCTGGTCAAGCACAAATTGTGCAGGTAAAACTTGCATAATAGCCTTTGAACTTTAACTCCATAGTGCTTACAATAGTCTATAAAGTCATTAACAGTGTTGATGTGGATGGGTGCTCCTGCCCTAACGACTTTTATTTTTAATCTTAGATATCGTTCAAGCAAAAATAAAGCATAATTTTTAGCAGGGGCCCTACAAGTCAAAACATCAGTATATAAGGAACACACGGTGTCCATCTGCTTAACAACACTATCTAATCGACGAGTTACCTTAGCAACCTTTTCCTACTCCTTCCGCCACCCTTCAAAGGCCTGGCTCTCGGACTGACTGATGTCTCAAAGTTGCTATTGGAGCTCTTCGTATCTTTCCTTGGGGACTGTCTGTTCTCGCAACTGCTCCGCTTCTTGCTGAGCTTCCTTCATCATTTTATGCAAAGTTCTGGTTTTTGGGTCCTTTTTCCACAAAGCCGTAGAGGTTGGAAGCTTGACCTGGACCTTTCTATTACGTTTCTTGGATTTTAGGACGCGAATTACACTCGAGGGTGGTGCTTCTGTTTGGACCTCTTTGCTTTCTGTTTCTTTCTTAACTCGAATAAATGGTTGTTGTGGCCCTTCCGCCATCGGAGCCCCTTGTTGTTCCATTGGTATGTCCATTCGTTCTTCGGGGCCAGATGGAACAACAGTCTTCCCCTCCCTATTATTTGGAACAACAAATTGTTCCTCCATGTTATTTGGAACAGCACCCTGTTCCTCATTATTATTTGGAATAGCAGATTGTTCCTCGGCAGTAGGTCTCCTGATGGGGTTTCGACCAGCAAAATGGGTTCTTATCCTCGGGGTTCTTACTGCCGTGGTCCTCCTTCTTTTCCTTACGGTCTTCTGTATTCTCAGGCTGGCTTTCGACATTCGAATTTGCTGCCGAAGTCTGGCTATGGTGCCCAGCAACTTCTGTTGTTTCTTTCTTAACTTCTTAATTTCCTTTGCCTCAGCAGAGGGTTTGGCCCTTAAGCTCGTCCCTTCTTCATCTGGGATATCTTCTGGTGTTTCGAGGACAGGTTGTCCGTGATTGTTGTCCTCTATTTCATTTTCATATCTAGGCAGGTTTTCTTCCTCTGCCTCTTCTGCATGCATTTCCTCAGGTAATTCTTCTTCTGGGGGGCCATCAAGGACACCTCCTGTCCTAGAGGGTTGGCCATATTCTCCCATATTGGCCAGAATTGCTGCTAATTCCTCCTCACCTAGAGGGTCCTGCAACGGGCTACCCCCTGGCTGTGTAATTTCTTCTTCCTGATTGCCCTATTCGGTGGCCTCTTCTTCCTTCGAGTGTTCATCTCCTTGGTTGCTCTATTCAGTGGCCATTTCTTCCTCAGAGCATTCATCCCCTTTTTTAATTTCTCCTTCCGGCTGGTCAGTCTCAGCCTCTGGTTGCTTGGCATTTCTTTCGGAGAGTCCTCCTTCCAGTTCTGGGGGTTCGTCCATAATTTCAATAGGTTGGGTCGTGGTTCCCTGAATCCTTTCTAGCCTTCCTCGTATCCGAGCCAACCGAGCTGACTTCCTTGGTCTTTCAGGTTGGTTGGGTGTGCCAGCAGGTTCTCTGGGTTCTTCTTGTCGTTCTGGCGTACCGGAGGGTTGTTTCCGTTTTGAAGCAGCATGTCTTTCTGATGCTAGCTCCTTGCGCCTTTCTGAACATTCCGGCGTACTGGAGGACTGTTCAAGTTTCGGGGGTTGTGCAGCCAATCCCCCCTCGACTGTTTCAATAAATTCCTCCCAAGTGCTCTGCTGTTGGGTGAGACTGTGGCTCACTATCAACCGGATCAGTCCATGGTGGCTGACAACTGCATCTATATGCTGGGCTTTTTTCAGGCTTCGGGCCGCGTCATGTAACAGTGAATTTAAAAGTGCAGGAAGATTCACAAAGCATTTTCCTTTTAAAACAGCCAAAAGTTTTAAGTGACGAGGCCTTACCACGTCTTTTCTTCCTTCGCAGGTGATGTAACTTTTCACTGTCTTCGCCAGCTCAGTCCAGGGTTCCCCAAGTGTTGCCGGCAGAACTCCTTTCCCTTTGACTGTCAAGCTTTGGCCTTCGTCCTGGAAAATTTCCATAGCTTTTTGCAATCTCTCCTTCTTCAGCGTCCATATGGGTCCAGCAGCTGGTAGTCCTGAGACTTTTGCAATGATGTCCTCTGTAACCACTATCCGCTTTCTTCTTACTACAGAGTGGTTTTCCTGCAAATTCTGCAGGAATTCTAATGCTACTGCTTCATTTGATTCTTGCAGGCGGTTGAAGTAATTCAACCATCCTGCATTTTCCAGGATTTTATGAGCAGCAGCGGAAACTGTCAGCTTGTGAGGTTCACTTCGGACCGTCTTTCCGCCCATGATTCTACTCAGAAATGGAATAGCAACTGCTTGCGGTATTTGCGATGCAGAGAGGATGACCAATGCCAATTTTTGGAAAGGATCACAGGGCATGCAACGAAAAAAGGATCGTGGACGGCAATCTCCGTAGGATGAAATCATTATACCGTTAAACCATGCCCTCCCTTCGTACATTATCTTGCCCGAATGGTGTGCAGCCACGTAACCCCTGCAATAATGAGGTTACCTCCCCCCCGCGATCTGATAGGCTGCCCCCAGCCGTCAAAGAGAGGAGCAGCAGCCAGTCGGGAGTCAAATCATAAAGTACAGCATATGGAATTATGCCATGTTGTAGAAAAAACAACGAAATGCCGAAACCGAGGCAAAAAGGTAGATCGTGTTTTATATGAAATCTTGCGTGATATAATGAGGAACCGGAGAATTGGACGTCTGTCAAATGTACGAAATCTCCAGTAGTCATTGTCAGTTTCGTTGCCATGATCAGTGGAAATAAGTATTCATGCGATATGTATCGGAGTGTGACATATGATTTATGCAAAGGATATAAGAGACAGAAAGATTTAATATCATACCTGCTGGTGTAAATGTTACCACTTCGATGCCATTAACAGAGCTTTGCTGCCAACAGGTGTTCATAACCTTGGTAGAGTTGTTTATTTCACCCTCCGGAACCATGATCCTTTGTGTATATTTTGAAGAGTGCTTTGTTAAAATGCAGGCCATTATGCTGACTTGGTAACCGGATAACCATAATGCCATTCACAAGGTAGGCACGAAACGTGGTCAGGCCGGCTCGTGATGAGACCTCCTGTTCCAAGGTTTGGTTGTTAATTTACCTTTAGACCATGTCCCTGGTGTGGTGGCCATACTGGGAATGCCACTTCGCTTCCATCCTTATGATCATGGTAGGCTGGCTCTGAATGAGACCCCCTATCCTGCATTTGACAATTTTCAAATTTTGTTTTTATTTTCCTTGCAGAGCACCTCTTTTTTGTTTATTTCCACATAAGGGTGGTTCCGCACTCCTTAAGAGCGGGGAATGGTGGGAGAAGTCTTATAATCCCAACAGTCATATATAAATCATTTGTTCTTATCCCTTAGTAATAATCAAAAAAAAATTCAGGGGAATCGTCATGATAAAAATCACCAAACCAGGGTTCGGGAATAAGAGAATGACAGTGGAGATGAAAAGTTAACGTCCTTCGTCTGGTCCTCTTATCCATACTGGCTCCATAGTAAATAGTGATTTATGATATGCTGATTTTGGTATATCATGTTTTATATTCATCGCATAAATTCATTGCTGTATCTAAAAGATTGGGAGACCATGGGTGCAAGGCATCAAATAAAGGTAAGAACATGCCGATGGCCTTTCTAAAATAAGAATCTATTGATGGGATACCATTTCCTTGAGAGGAACAACAAAAATCGCAAATGTTGTTCCTTCCGAGAAAGGAATAGCAAACACACTCAAATGTTGTTCCTTTTCGCAAAGGAACAGCAAAAAGACACGAGTGCTGTTTCTTTTCACAAAGGAACAGAAAAAACACTCAAGTGTTGTTCCTTTTCGCAAAGGAGCAGCAACAACACGCAAGTGCTGTTCCTTTTCGCAAAGGAACAGCAAAAACACCCAAATGTTGTTCCTTTTCGCAAAGGAACGGCAAAAACACGCAAGTGTTGTTCCTTTTCGCAAAGGAATAGCAAAAACCCGCAAGTGCTATTCCTTTTCGCAAAGGAACAGCAAAAACATGCAAGTGTTGTTCCTTTTCGCAAAGGAACAACAAAAACACCTTAATGCTGTAAGTGTTGTTCCTTTTGAAAAGGAACAGCGAAATCACACAAAGGCTGTTCCTTTTGAAAAGGAACAACAAAACGTCACAAATGTTGTTCCTTTTGAAAAGGAACAGAAAAAACACACAAATGCTGTTCCTTTTGAAAAGGAACAGCAAAACCACACAAATGTTGTTCCTTTTGAAAAGGAACAACAAAACCACACAAATGATGTTCCTTTTGAAAAGGAACAGCAAAACCATGCAAATGTTGTTCCTTTTGAAAAGGAACAACAAAACCACACAAATGTTGTTCCTTTTGGAAAGGAACAGCAAAACCACACAAATGCTGTTCCTTTTGAAAAGGAACAGCAAAACCACACAAATATTGTTCCTTTTGAAAAGGAACAGCAAAACCATACAAATAACATAGAAAAATAGATAATCAAAAAACGTATATACAGGATGTTATGTACAAGTTATGAAATGAATTACTTAAGTTACAGGTGAGGAAGATTTCGCTTCCTCTCTTAGAACTTCCAAATCAGTATCTTGTCGTAGCTGCTGACAGAAGGATTCCCGAGTGAGTGGCTTTCGATAAAGACGAACTCGGTGGCCATTTACTTTGAAGGCATATCCAGAACCATCGATTGTGATCAGGGTAAGGGTCTCATTGTCGTGTACCTTTTGGATTTCGTATGGTCCTAACCATCGAGTCTGGAGTTTTCCCGGGAAGTCCTGAAACCGAGAATCGTATAGCAGAGCCCAGTCTCCTTCATGAAAAACTTTATTCTTAATAAGTGCATCATGCCACTTAGCTCGTTGTTGCTGAATCAACGCTGTATTCTGTAATGCAAAGAGCCTAATTTCATCCAACTCATTGACCTGTTGTAGTCGATTGATTTGCGCCTCACTCAAATCTAGGTCGACTTCTTGTGCAGTTCGTAGCGTTTGGATTTCAAATTCTATAGGAAAAATTGGTTGTTTTCCAAACACTAATAGATAAGGCGAATAGCCTGTCGTACTTCTCCATGTGGTTCTCTAGGCCCACAGTGCCTCAGGTAGCCGAGCGGCCCAATCACGCCTATGTGCTGCAATGGTTTTTGTTAAAATTTATTCTATGACCTTATTACTACTCTCTACTTGCCCATTTGCCTGCGGATGGTATGGGGTAGTGATCTTATGTTGGACATGATAATTGTTAAGTGTTGCAGCTAATTTATTTCCAACAAATTGTGGTCCACCATCTGTTATTAGTTCTCTCGGGAGTCCATAACGTACAAACAAATGGAACAAGAATTGTATTACCGAGTCCTCTGTAGCCTTAGGTAGTGATTCAGCCTCGACCCATTTAGTAACATAGTCAGTTGCCACCAGAATGTATGTCCTCTGATTTGATGGAGGATTAATGGGTTCGACGAAGTCAAGAGCCCATCGTTCAAATGGCTCAATGACCAATTGTGGTCTTAGAGGCATTTCATCGGCTTGGCCAGGTTTTCCTGCTCGCTGACAACTGTCACAGGCTTGTGCAAATTTTTTCGCATCTTTGAAAATCGTAGGCTAGTAGTATCCTGTCTGTAGTACTTTGTGTGCTGTTCTTTTTTCAGAAAAATGTCCCCCGCATGGTCCGTCGTGGCAAGCTTTTAAGATGTCGAAGATCTCGTCCTCTCGAATACACCTCCTGATTTGCATATCTTCCCCTGTATGGAACAAATGTCCTCCAATCCACGAAAATCGAGTTCTCTTCTGAACAATCTGCTTCCATTCCTGAGGGGTTAAGTGTTTTGGTAGCTTACCTACTGCAAGGTAATTGGCGACATCAGCATACCAGGGTGTTCGAACAGCAACAACAAACAGGTGTTCATCAGGAAATTGGTCTTCTACTGCTGCTGTTTCAATGGATTTTGGTATCCGTGAGAGAAAATCAGCTACAAGGTTTTCCTTGCCAGGTCGATCCTTGATTGTGATGTTGAACTCCTGCAATAAGATCAACAATCTAGTTATTCTAGCGTTCGTAACAGGTTTATTTGCCAAATATTTGATAGAAGAATGGTCTGTATATAACACAACAGGATAGCCTGTAATATAATGTCTGAATTTGTTAATAGCATGTATTACAGCCAGGAATTCTTTTTCGGTGACAGTATAATTGAGTTCGGCAGAGGATAAATTTTTGCTGATATAATAAATAGCATATGGCTTCTTATCCTCTTCTTGCCCCAGGACTGCACCAATTGCGGTATCTGAGGCATCAGATGAGATTTGGAATGGAAAATTCCAGTTTGGTCCTCGAAGGACTGGGGCTGTTGATACCAACTTTTTCAATTCCTTAAAATTCTGGTCACATTTTTCTGTCCACAAGAAATCAACATTACCAGTTAGAGCATATAGAGGTGCAGCAACACGTGAATAATGTTCTATAAATCGTCTGTAATATCCAGAAAATCCAAGAAAATTGCGTACCTCTGTTTGAGTAGTGGGGGTAGGGATAAGCAAAAGAATCTGAATTTTGGCCGGGTCTACCTGGATGCCAGCTGCTGAAATGTAATGCCCTAAAATGAGCCCTTCTGTCATCATCATGTAACATTTTTCGTGGCTCAGACAAAGTCTGGTAACGATACAACGTTGCAGAACTTTTTCCAGGGTATCTAGAGCTGGATCAAAATCTTCCCCATATGGCGTAAAGTCATCCATGTACACCTCAAGTCCGTCGTTTATTAAATCTGCAAAAATGCTGAGGACAACCCTTTGGAATGTAGCAGGGTCATTACATAGGCCGAAAGGTAGTACTCGATAGGCAAACGTTCCCCAAGGACAAGTAAAGGTAGTTTTATCCTGGTCTTCAGGGGCAATTTGAATTTGGTTATATCCGCTGAAGCCGTCCAGAAAAGAAAAAAATTTCTTTCCTGCCAAAGTGTCCAATACTTGATCTATA
>APFE031591852.1:14623-38293 GCA_000404065.3 Pinus taeda
TCTAACAAACCGATCATATTCTGTTGTTTTTATCCTTGTGCTGCCTCTTGAACTCCTGATGCATAAATTAATGATTTCAGCAAAATTCTCTTGGTAAATATCCCCTTTTCCCATGATATTCAATGTTTCAATCCATTGTTCTTTCATACCTCTAATCAATGCAGTTTTCAACACATTATCAGGCAGAGGTAATGATGCATAGGGCGATCTTTGTAAATTATACTGAAAACGTTCTACATATTCCTCTAGAGTTTCATTTGGTCTGGCCATCATTTGGAAAATTTCATCTTTTAGTTCTCTTGACCTGCAGTAATCCTGATATTTCTTGAGGAAGGATTCTTTCATTTTCTCCCAGTTTTTTATGACTCCACCACCTAAACCCATAAACCATCTCAAAGTTGCTCCTTTCAAAGTGGAGGGGAACAGCTTCAATTTTTGGGGATCAGTAGTGTAATCATATCCTCTACATAACACATCAAATTCAAATAAGAATGTGTCAGGGTCTTCTGATGTGAGTCCATGAAACGTTGGGATGGTTGAAGAGGGATTGCTTTCATGGGTGCATTTGCAGCAGAGTCTACTATCGGATATTGCAATGTAGAGGTTTGAGTATTTGGCTGATTCTGTGCCATGGTGTCGAATATGTGCCAATAGTCGGTGTTCCTAGGTTGAGAAGGGGCGGCCTTGGCAGGAACTGTTTTAATGACACTTCCTTTGTCTGGGATTTCTATCTGAGGGAATGGAGTGCCTTCAATATTGATTCTGGCTGTGCTCCCCTTATCTGAGCTGTTTAATAGCTGGATTATCCTAGAAGGAGACCTTGGTTCCTCTATTTCCCCTGTTTCCCCTTCTCCCTCACAAAGGTTGCTTAAGTTTCCTTCCTGCAGCCGTTCTGATACAGAATTTTCAATTTCTTGATAGTCCCGTTCATCAGTCTGGCTATGTAACTCAGCAAAGGCTCCAGATGGTGATGTTGTAGCCTGAAGGGAACTAGTAGGCTGCCTAGAATTAATCTTTCTGATGCCTACTGACGGCTGAGATTTAGTTTTCTTGTAGATCTCATCTATAAAGGTTGTTTGGCCAAGGGTCACCGGTCCTTTGGCTTTTTCAGGTTTGCCTGGGGGTTTGATATTATTTTCTAGCTTTTTCTGCTTAGTCATGCACTCTAAAAGCTACTAAATCCTATCAACCAGCAATTCTGCTAAGAGAGTGGACGGTGGAGCAGGGCTTTTACATGCTCCGTATGCAAGTTCTTACCTTTCGTTTTTAAAATCCAACTCCCCCCTAGCAGACTTTCACACTACTCTGTAAAGGGCAAATGGCTATTACTCCTCCCCGGCAACGACGCCAAAATGTAGAGCTGTAACTAGGGTCTCTCACACCACTAATTATCCCACATTAATAAGTCAATCCGGGAACGATTTGTTATTGCAAGGAGTAACTCAATCCGAGGCTATTTGTCCGAGTAACGCTCAGTAGTATAGTGTTCTAATGATTCGAAAGGAAATAGATGCTAAGCTATAACTAAACTAACTTAAAAGATAGAATCACACAAGGCAATTGATCAGTCAAGGGTATGGAAGCAATAACCCATCCCTTTAGAAACTGATGAAGAAAGGAAATTAGAGCATGGACTTATGGGTCTGGGAGCTAAGCAGCGTCTTGCTGAGGCTCTCTACAGCCTTGGACCTTATCTCACACCATAAACAACAAAGGCATGTAAATAAAACGATGGAAAGTAAAATGGAACAGCAATCTGGAAATGGAACAACAATACAACAGTAAAATGGAACAGCAGTAATCAAATGGAACAACAGTGATAAAATGGAACAACAGTAATAAAATGGAACATCAATCCTTAATGAATTATGAGACAGCAATTCTCACCCGTATGTACATGTTTTATACTACTACAGCAATCTGAGAATAATAGATGATATGACTATGCTTCTGAACGAAGTAATATGGCTTGCAAGTCTCACAAATACTCTTTCACATGGATCTAATAACTATACATTCAGGCTAACCTTATGTTACAGAGATAATCGAAAGATGCAACTCAAATAGATCCAATTGTACAGTGCAGAGACATAAGGTAAAGAAGTCATTCACATCTCAATCATAGCATATCACGTAAAAGATGTATCAGATTACTTAAATAACATAAATAAACAAATCACACACAAATCAACGTATAATAATACAAAAGCAAGTGTCCTTCGGAGCTGGGCCCTGAGCTGCCAAGGGTACACTGCCTTAGGTTACTCCAGATGCAAAGATGAAATGAACACCAATTCTTCTATATTAATCTCATAAAAAGTATACAAAGTCAGGTCTCAGCGAGACTCAATGATCATAATTTGTTCTGAAACTTAGAATCATAAAAACAGTCTTCCTTTACTCAATGGCGTGGTGCCTTTATATAACAGAAATGACGGAGGTATCTATACAAAAAAAGATAAGTTAAAGCAGCGATCCCTCAGGATCAAAGATCCTGAGGGATTCGCTAATCGTTCAATTCTTCTCTTTTCCTTCTTGCGCTCTCTGACCCGGTATCCCGCATTCTTTCCCTGGGTTGTTCGACTCTAATTTTTCTTGATCTCGTCCGCATCCGGTGCCCTGCTGGAGGGACAACAGTTATTTTCCTTTTGCTTCTTGCTTTTGATCGACAACCCCCTGTTTCCACGTCTTTCTGCATAGAAAACATCAATTATCAACACTTGAGCTTCCTTTGTCTATTTTCGCATAATTTTATCAAAATCCTTTATCTTCTTTGAACTCATGAACAAAAAAAGTTAGAATTGTTATGAAAAACACAGATTGCTTCAAAAGCATACCTTCCAAGTGCTCCACAAATATAATAGAATATAAATATATATATATATATATATAATCCTTAATGATGTTTGAGTGTTTCTATGTTAATTTTACCCAACGAGATTTAATAAATAATTTATTGTTAAAATCATGATGTCCGCCACTTATTAAAGTAAAATGTTATTCAACATCTTTAATGGACAATAACTATAATGGGTTTTACTACATTATCTGCAATAATTAGAAATAGTGGTGAAGAATATAAATATTAAAAAGAGAAAATTGATCTCAGTGATCTGTCTGTCTGTAATCAGAATATAAATACTAAAAGAAAAGTTATTGAATAGGTCAGATTCCAATTTCAAAGTGCTCAATGTACAACTTTGGTCATACCAGTGCTACTTTTTCACTTCCCAATTATTCATTTACAGCTGGTGATCAACTTATCCATTCCCTCATCTATGAGGAAGGGTTGTCCAAAGAATCTCTATATGTATGTGTATTGTTCCAAAGAATCATTAGATTTAGTGCGTCCCCTCTCATTTTCTAGAGAAAACTCAGCGCTATGGAGCGTCGTGTGATAAAGGTCAACAACAACTAGGGTTCTGTGTTTTTTATGGCCCTAAAAGTGGATTTTGTGTGTCATTTAATTCCTTTTCAGGACTGAATGGATATCTTTAATTCAATTTGCATGATATTTTAGTTTTATTGATACAAATATAACCATATATATATATTTGGATGATGGTGTCAGTTTGTAGACTGAGATGGCTTCACTCGGCATTTAGTGGTTCGTAAGAAATCCGAAGATCCTCCCACTATCTCTTTTTCAGAGTTGGCACAATATGTTGGCAGGGTGTTTGAGTTGGCAGAATCAATGATGATACACATCAAATACAAGAAATATGGAGACGAAGTGGTGGTAGAGGAGGAGATGGGGTGGCAGGAGATATGCTACAGTCTATCCAATTGTGAAGTGCTAGCCGTGGATGTGAAAATTAAATTACATGTCCTTCCTAATACTAAAAAAGTGGTGTGGCAACAGATCACCACTACTCCATGCTCCTCATACCAACAAAGTGTTGTGCCAACAGATCACCATTACCTTATGCATCATGGATAATTATTATTATATTGAGCATCCCAATTATTATACTATCTCTTGTACCTCATTACATATATCCTTTTCATCATGTAATAATCAGTGTACATGTTCTTATTATACATAACCCCTACTTTAGTTATAATTATGTTAATAATGATTATTATGATTTAATGTATAATTGAGGTTATATTATAACATGTGTCTGATTATTTTAGTGCTTTGTAGTTAGTTTTCAAGAACACATTAAGAGTAGTGGAAATGTTACCACCTTTTTAATCAATATTGTTGTGAGAGCATATTCTAAGCAATGTGGATATCTAGGATTTTAGAAATCCTAGGGTCTTCCATCTTCTATAATTGTCGCCTTCCCTCCAATCTTTGGTCTATTAATCTCTCCACATATTTCTTTTTCTTGATATTGTGGAGTTGTGTAGCCTCTATGGCTATAACGACAATGAAATTTTCAATTGATTCTTCACTCACTATTTCGATTTGTTCAATATGAGGAACTGTCGTGGCTTAAACTTTAGATATTTCATGAAGTATAGGATGATGGAGGCGAATCTGAATAGGATTCTCAAAGCTTTGAATTCCTATTCATCTATCATTCTCATGGCCACATCCCACATCCCTCTACCTAATTCCATGGCTTTGGTCAACATTTCTTTGATTTCTTCATGTTCTGATTTCCAAACATTAATGAAAGATCAATCCCTCCTTTTCTACTCCTTGCTTAATCGTGGAAATGAATCTAAAACTTCAACGTGGTCTTTTTTCCACTCAATAATTTATTCAAGGGATTTGATGCATTTCCTATGGGCTTAGGATTGAGCATCCATCTGGCAGGTTACGTATTCCATCTACCATAAGCAACCTTGAACTTGTTGCAATTTTTCTATAAAGGAAATTATTGTTTTTAAAAATTTAGTATTGATTATAATCACTTGGGATTTCAGTACAAGGAGGTTAATTTGAGTTTTTTGTGGTTGTTCAATTTTTTTATTCATTTTCTATGTATGAATTTCATTCAACTTTTTTAGCTCATTCAGCTGAGCTTCTTTGAGTTTCACTATTTATTGTCTTTTTTGATCCTTGACATATTATGATAATTGTCTACATTGCGTTTCTAATCCTTTTTGTTTATATGGATCCAATTTTTTCAAACTATGGGTGGTAGCTTTATCTGTTGTAGCTATATCTCATAGTATTGAGATTATGTCTATTGTAGCCTTTTAGTTTCTCTACCTTGCTATACTCTAGATTGTCCTCTACTTTAGGATTCCTTGAGCAACTTCTTCTTCCATAGTGGGTTTTATCTTTATCCTCTTTAGGGAACTGTAGTAATGCTCCCTTGGATTTGTTGTAATAATAGTCTCATAGCTTAATGACTTCATCTAGATCCCTAGGATGACTTGAAGGAGGTGTTGTATTGATTTTCTTAGTAATTAGAAAGATGGAGAAAATTGAACTCTCCTAGATAACAAGCTCTTACAATAGAGTAACCATGGACACATGTAGCTCGAATTTATTTCTGCCAAGAATATTATGGGGAATATTTTGTCTCCTTCCCCTTTTCAATATCTTTCCTTGGTACACTTGTCTCCACCTATAGTTCATCATAATCAATGGTTATATGTTCAATTTCAGTGGCCTCTATCTCAAAAGAATGCTTATCCCTTTATTTTTCTATTTTCTTTATTTTCAAAAACTAGAGAGGTGGTACTTCCTCCTATTCTCTTAATTTCATTCTTAGCTTTGCTTCCTCATAGGTGAGCACATCCTGGAATATTAAGTCATTAGGGATAGACTCATGTTCATAAGGGTAATTAAGCTTTGTGGGTTTGTATTTCTCTTTCACCATGTTATGGGGTCATGCTTTTGGAAGTTGTAGGTGAGGAGCTTGAGCTCCTTGATGTTGTGGGTATATTTTATTTCTTGATGTTGTGGGTATATTTTATTTCTTAAGAGAATTTCATTAGAGTTTAATAATCTATTCTTATAGGGAAACCCAACCAAGACTTATTATTTTTATTTTCAATTGATGATGCTACCAGAGTTCTTATACTCTGATATGAAATCTCTCAAATCATGATCTTACCAGGTATCAAGTGAAGAGTACCTGAATAGATAAATACTCTATATGCCATTATTGATTCCCCTAATGGCATTTTTTGCTTCTTCATATGGATGTTAAAAATATTAAGAGGATTTGATGACTTTCAAAGTGCTCAATGTACAACTTTGGTTGTACCAGTGCTACTCCCCATTATTCATTTACAGCTGGTGATCAACTTATCCATTCCCTCTTCTATGGGGAAGAGCTGTCCAAAGAATCTATATATGTCTGCGTATCGTTCCAAAAAATCATCAAATTTAGTGCGTCCCCTCTGAATTTCTGGAGAAAACTCAGCGCTATGGAGCGTGGCGTGATAAAGGTCAGCAATAGCTAGAGTTCTGTGCTTTTTATGGCCCTAAAAGTGGATTTTGTGTGTCATTTAATTCCTTTTCAGGACTGTATGGATCTCTTTAATTCAATTTGCATGATACAAATCTAACCCTATATAAATACTGTAATCAGAATATAAATACTAAAAGAAAAGTTAATGAACAGGCAAGATTCCAATTTCAAAGTGCGCAGTGCTACTGTTTCACTTGCCCATTATTCATTTACAGCTGGTGATCCGAAGAATCTATATATTTCTTGGAACACCATGTCCAAAGAATCATCAGATTTAGTGCGTCCCCTCTCATTTTGTGGAGAAAACTCAGCGCTATGGAGCATGGCGTGATAAAGGTCAGCAATAGCTCGACTTCTCTGTGTTTTTCGTGTCATTTAATTCCTTTTCAGGACTCAATGGATCTCTTTAATTCAATTTACATGATATTTTAGTTTTATTGATACATAATGGTGTCAGTTCGTAGACTCCGAGGGCTTCACTCGGCGTTTAGTGGTTCGCAAGAAATCCGAAGACCCTCCCGCTATCTCTTTTTCAGAGTTGGCAAAATATGTTCGCAGGGTGTTTGAATTGCAAGAATCAACTGAGATACGCATCAAATACAAGAAAGATGGAGACGAAGTGGTGGTAGAGGAGGAGATGGGGTGGCAGGAGACGTGCTACAGTCTATCCAATTGTGAAGTGTTGGCCGTGGATGTGCAAATTAAATTACCTGTCCTTCCTGATACTAAAAAGGTGGTGTGGCAACAGATCACCACTGCTCCACGCTCCTCACCTTTTAATCCCCCACCTTCTTTTGGATTCGACTTCAAAAAAGATCCCCCACCTTCTTTTGGATTCGGCTCATTCAAGCGTTAAGTCTCTTGTGCCTTCCACAAAAATAGTTCACGGATCTTTCTTACAACCTGTTTATTAAAAAAAATCACTCTGTAGCATATTTTATTGATGTAAAAATTCCACTGATATTTTCTCTTATTTCTGGAAATAAAAACCGCAGAACATATAATTTGAGTTATAAAGAATTCGTGGATGGGCACAGGTACCACTGATAGAGAGATAGAGATAGAGCTTCGTTGGATAATTTTTTGGTCATTGGATTCTTCACAAATGTTAAACTAGCATTTGTATTTGATGTTGCAAAGGAAATGTCATAAGGCATAGAGTGGGGAAGAATAGCGACAACTGAATGGACATTGTGGAAAGCAAGGGTGGATGGTCAAAAACCAAGAAACCAAGTGACCAGTGCATGTTTAATCAGAGGATTGGGAAAGTGTTCTTTGGACTTGTGATCATTGATAAAATTGCAAGGAGGAAAATATATAGCAGTAAATCTCACTGCTGGGAGAACAATGAATGCACTTTGTCTGCAATATCTTTTCCTTCTAGTAGCAATAATTTGCATCTTTTAAAAAGCTTAATATTTTTTTTGTCATGTTATAATTGGTGTATTTTTAATTTAATATAATTAATAATAATGATAATTATTTTGAAAGAAACAAATACTTTTAACCATTAAGTTTTATAAGTAAGAAATGAGCTAGCAAATTTCATAACTCTATTCAATCACAAACATGATATTTTTAGCCAAATTTTCCTTTGATTCCAGATTAAAATCTATGTAAATTCAATTCTAGATAATCAAGAATTATAAGCTCAAACGAGATTCAGATTACAATTTCGATTAGCCTTTAAATTCAGACTCTGCTAGTTTCCTATGGGAGAAGAATCTGTTTACCAAGTCTTACTAAATTTCATTAGTCAAGCCTACAACTTGCATGAAGGAGTACATGATTATCCTGCCAATATAGAAGAAATTTCGCTTCACTGGATCCATGCTATTATTTTTTGCTTTGGATGAATTCACAGGAATGGTCTTTGCATACGTGTGTTTGTTCACAATGGGATTGAAATTCACGAAGCAACATGTGTTTCTGTCAAATGATGTCAAATGATCTGAATTCTTGTTCAATTTGAACCGATCCAAAAGAAAACATGTCAAACTACAGACTTGAGATGAATAACAACAACAGAAAGAAGCCGAAATCAAGATCTCAACCCATCAACATTATCATTGGAACCATTTGCATCTGGCAAACCTATTGTGTCTTCCAACCCTAGAGTGCAACTTACGTTGGTTGTCGTATGTACAAACTATGTCATTTCTTCTAACGACAAAATATGTCATTTCTTCTGACTACAATGCATGACACTTGAAGGAGCTGCTCTGTCATATCTAACTGTATTTTGAGTCCCTCAATAGCTGGAGCTTCTATTTTCTCCATAGCAGAAAAGAATAGCTTCTCAAGTGATGCAACTTCATTGTAAGAACCGTTAATGACAGATGCCTTGAGTTTCTGCGTCCCAAATATCACCTGTTTTGTTCTTTTAAAATAATCATCCTTTTACCAATAGGTAGTTGGTCAGAACTACAATCTGATCTCCTGACTTGAGCTATTCAATTGCTACATGTTGAAAAAACAAACAGAAGTGATAGTCATGACCAAAAAGAGCTTCTCTGAATGCACATAAATTTTTCCACACAAAAATGAAAAAACGACGATAATATTTGTCTTACCTGCTTTTGGATATGTCAAGGCCAGATCCTGCTTCCAATGCTACTTGCTGAAGAGCTTTCCCAGTAATGTCTTCAAGTGGCATCATTCTTTAGCTTGCATGGTAAGCTTTTTAGCTCCGAGAGAAGCCAAACTGTGCAAAATATCAACAACACTTAAATCTCTTTAGACTGGCATTGCTCGAGGCTTTCATACTTGCATGATTAATCTCCCATTGCTTTTATTAGTATTAGATAACATGGGATTCATTTTCCTTAGTAAACCTCCCTCCTTCATTGAGACAACTGAACCAAGATCATTTGCAAGACCAGGCAGGTGAACAGATCCTGGTACAGAGGAATTTATGGGATTGCGCAATCCACCTGAGGCATCTGGAGGAGAATTCTGAAAATTATTTTCTTTCAGACCCCACTTTTGCATCAGTGCTTCTGCCTCTGCATCGTCTAGAATCCTAGCTCGTATTTTACTGCGTGTTGTCTTCATCGCTTTAAGCTCTGATTCTGTAGCCAGCACTAATGATACCTATTTTAGATCTTCATCTGAGCCACGATTATGTCTAGAAGTTAGTGTGGAACTTGAGAGAGCAGGGACATAAAGTTCATGCCCACAGCTGCCTACTTCCGAGAAAGACCCTTCCTGAAAGTGGTGGCAAAGGCGTGCCCTGGTAGACAGATTTCCACCACTGAACTCCACCCCCTTCTCAACAACTATGAACTCAATATCATCCTCTAGACTAACAACTTTATTATCATCCTTAGAAGCAGCATCTAAAAATACAACTGGATCAAGCCCGATCACTGACTGGAGGGAATGAGCTTCTTTTCGCTTGAAGAGCAGACAAGGATGCCAAACTGGATCCCTTCACATCTTCTGATGGTTGAACTTGCACGCTAGTTTTAGAAGGGTTCTCATTAATAGGGTATTCTTGGCTCAAATCAGTTATATGTTCATGATTTTTCCTGGGTGCAGATATGGAGGCAGATACATGACCTCCTAGTGCACATATTGATGGAATTATAGATTGCTTTGATAATTCTTGATATTTCTCCTAGACTGCCGAAATTACAAAACCATTAGAAACAAATAAACAAAAATATGTAATTATAACTCCCTAAAAGATATTTTGACCCATGAGAATCAAAATGACGAAGAAAATTTCATAACTCTACACAATCACAAGCAGGATATTTTTAGCCAAATTTTCCTTTGGTTCTCGATTAAAATCTATGTAAATTCAATTCTAGATTCTGATTCTAAGAAAAGAGGTTACAAGAAAGGGATTTGATTCCTAATTGAATTCTAAGTAAATTCAATCCTCGATTCTGATTCAAAGAACCTTAGGTTCTCAAAGAGGAAATATACATAGAGAAATCGTAAATTCAATCCTCGATTCTGATTCAAAGAACCTTAGGTTCTCAAAGAGGAAATATACATAGAGAAATCCAATGGTGAGCAGCAAGGAATTTATTTTCCACTAATGGGCGGGTTCAATTCCTATTAGGACTTTTTCCCTGGAATCATGAGGTCACCTAGAGGTAGTGATCAAATGTGTGGCTGCAGCTACAAAAATTGTATTAAATTGTTTCATAACCCATGCACACATTAATGGATCAAAGGCCACAACCATTTACTTCAATATTAATCAAATCCAATGGGTGACCTCAATTAGTGTAAATGGACTGTTTGAAGGTGGAGTTTGCCATGAGGTCTTGAAGTTGAGTCTTGAGTCTGATTGGGTCCTGGTGGGTTACCAGCTGCCATTGTGGCTGGCAGTTGAGCTGTCCTCCATCTGGATATTCCCAGGGAAGAAGTGCCGGGATCCCAAGTTTTTTTTTGGAGGATTACACACAGATCATCCATCTGGATATTCTAAGGAAGTGAGGGGTCCCAGAGGTTTTTTTGGAGGAAAAATATAAATATAAATATACAGATATATGTGTATAGAGATAGACAAAGAATCATATATAGAACAGAAAAACAATCACAAAAATCTAAAGTTCCATTCAGATTTCATAAAAGCATGGTTCTGTTCAATGCCCATGAAACTACAGACAATAAGAGAGTATCACTGCATTAGTTACGTAAGAATAACACAAATCTTTATTTTTTTCCAGGGAAAGAATTGAAAGTAAAAGATTAGATGATTGGTTTTACAGCGGATACAATAAAAGACTTAGGTTTTTTTTAATTTTTAGCCAAATTTTCCTTTGATTCCCAATTAAAATCTATGTAAATTCAATTCTAGATTCTGATTTTCGAAGAAAGGGATTTGATTCCTGATTGAATCCCAAGTAAATTCAACCCTAGATTCTGATTCCAAGAAAGAGGTTCTCAAAGGGGAAATATATATATATAGAGATGTAATGGTGAGCAGCAAGGAATTTATTTTTCACTAATGGGCAAGTTCAATTCCCATTAAGATTTTTCCTGGAATTATGAGGCCATCTAGAGGTAGTGATCAAATGTGTGGCTGCACCTAGAAGAATTGTCTTAAATGGTTCCATGACACATGCACACATTAATGGATCAAAAGCCACAACAATTTACTTCAATATTAATTAAGTCCAATGGGTTACCTCAATTAGTTTAAATGGGCTGTTTGAAGGTGGAGTTTGCCATGAAGTCTCTAGTTCAAGTCCTGATGATTCTTGAGTCTGATTGGGTCCTCGTGGGTTACCAGCTGCCATTGTGCCTCGCAAGTGAGTTGTCCTCCATCTGGATATTCCAAGGGAAGAACGGGGAGGGGTGATCCCCAAGTTTTTTTGGGGGGATTACACACATACACATCATCCATCTGGATATTCTAAGGAAGTGAGGGGGTCCCAGAGGTTTTTTTGGGAGAAAAATATAAACATAAATATATAGATATATGTGTGTAGAGAGAGAGGGGTGCCCCTCTAACAGCAAAGAATCATATATAGAACAGAAAATCAATCACAAGAATCTAAACTTCTATTCATATTTCATAAAAGCATGGTTCTGTTCAATGCCCATGAAACTACAGACAATAAGAGAGTATCACTACATTGAGCATTTGTATTTACGTGAGAATAACACAAATCTTTATTTTTTTTCAAGGGAAAGAATTGAAAGTAAAAGCTTAGATGATTGATTTTACAGCGGATACAATAAAAGACTTATGTTTTGGTTTGTCTAATTGCTTGAACATTGGAGAGACAAGGTTCCCAAAGAGAATCTGTAATTGCCTACAGAGCATAATAATTGACCTTTAATTTAAAGTAAACAAGACTATTGTGCAGGGCCATCTCATGTTCAAGGATATGCTCTAACCTTCAGTCCTAATGATTCAAAATCATTCCTTCGTGCAGGCCTCTGTATGCAAAATTTTCTGAACTCCTCATCAGAACTAGAAGATTCTGATTGGTCCAGCTCAAAAGAGAATTTGCACTTCTTACATTTTGATCCATTAATCTGTCGATGACCTACCGTGTCATATTCACTAACCAATTCAAATATATTGCTGGAGATTTTTGCATTTGAACTTGTACAATCAGGTTGAGTTTCCTGTTCATCATGATATTTGTTGGAATTCCCACTTTTCGAATAGGTCATTTTTGTCCAAATCTATCCCAAGTCATTTTTACACAGTCACTATTGTATACCTATTGATCAATTAGAAAAGAAAAATGCTACTATGTCAATCAGAGATCAAATTTTGGTACACAACATCTTCTTTCATTGTGAGTGTCTCTTTGATGTCTTTTTAACATGCCGTTAGATCTGAACAGGAAAATGTGATAAATTAGAAAGTTTTACCAATGGTGAACATTTCACAATGCAAAATGTTGGAAAGGAAAGCTGCTTAAATATGCATTCCTGGTCCATTTCCTTCCATTAAGACTTCTTTGTCACCATCAAGAGCCTTCAATGCCACCCAAGATTACTCCTCAGGGTCCTATCAGTCCAGGCCACTCTCTAGAGGAAATAGTAACCTAAAAGACTTCGATGAATCAAATTTAGTAGTATAAATCAAACCTTTAACATGAGTGTTGGGAAAAGAAGATGTTCGAAGCATTTCCTGTACTTCACTTGACAATTTCTTTTTCGGCTTGCTCAAGATGAATGTAGCTTGATCAGAAGTTGCATCAATAGAAGTTATTCGATAGCCACTGTCCTAGATTATAAGCATGGAAAATGCAACCACTTTTGTGAAGAATAAAAATAATGCTATCTAACAGCAAAGAATCATATATAGAACAGAAAACCAATCACAAGAATTTAAAGTTCTATTCATATTTCATAAAAGCATGGTTCTGTTCAATTCCCATGAAACTACAGACAATAAGAGAGTATCCCTGCATTGAGCATTTGTAGTTACGTAAGAATAACACAAACCTTTACTTTTTTCAAGGGAAATAATTGAAAGCAAAAGATTAGATGATTGATTTTACAGTGGATACAGTAAAAGACTTATGTTTTGTATTTTTAGCCAAATTTTCCTTTGATTCCCGATTAACATCTATGTAAATTCAATTCTAGATTCTGATTCTAAGAAAAGAGGTTCGAAGAAAGGGATTTGATTCCCGATTGAATTCTAAGTAAATTCAACCCTCGATTCTGATTCCAAGAAAGAGGTTCTCGAAGAGGAAATATATATATAGAGATCCAATCATGAGTACCAAGGAATTTATTTTCCGCTAATGGGAGGGTTCAATTCCCATTAGGACTTTTCTTGGAATCATGAGGTCACCTAGAGGTAGTGATCAACTGTGTGGATGCACTTAGAAGAATTGTATAAAATGGTTCCATGACCCATGCACACATTAATGGATCAAAGGCCACAGCCATTTACTTCAATATTAATCAAGTCCAATGGGTTACCTCAATTAGTTTAATGGACTGTTTCAAGGTGGAGTTTTCCATGAGGTCACTGGTTCAAGATGTGTTGAGTCTTGAGTCTGATTGGGTCCTGGGGTTACCAACTACCATTGTGGCTGGCAGTTGAGCTGTCCTCCATCTGGATATTCCAAGGGAAGAAGGGGGAGGGGAGGATCACGAGTTTGTTTTGGGGATTACACACACATATCATCCATCTGGATATTCTAAGGAAGTGAGAGGTCCCCAGAGGTTTTTTTTTGGGGAAAAATATAAATATAAATATATAGATATATGTGTGTGTAGAGAGAGAGGTGCTCCTCTAACAGCAAAGAATCATATATAGAACAGAAAACCAATCACAAGAATCTAAAGTTCTATTCATATTTCATAAAAGCATGGTTTTGTTCAATGCCCATGAAACTACAGACAATAAGAGAGTATCACTACATTGAGCATTTGTAGGTACGTAAGAATAACACAAATATTCATTTTTTTCAAGGGAAAGAATTGAAAGTAAAAGATTAGATGATTGATTTTACACCGGATACAATAAAAGACTTATGTTTTGGGCAGTCTAATTGCTTGTACAATGGAGAGACAAGGTGCCCAAAGAGAATTTGTAATTGCCTACGGAGCATAATAATTGACCTTTAATTTAAAGTAAACAAGACTATTGTGCAAGGCCATCTCATGTTCAAGGATATGCTCTGACCTTCAGTCCTAATGATTCAAAATTGTTCCTTTGTGCAGGCCTTAGTCTGCAAATTTTTCTGAACTCCTCATCAGAACTAGAAGATTCTGATTGGTCCAGCTCAGAAGAGAATTTGGACTTCTTACATTTTGATCCATTAATCTTTCGATGACCTACCGTGTCATATTCACTAACCAATTCAAATATATTGCTGGAGATTTTTGCATTTGAACTTGTACAATCGGGTTGAGTTTCCTCTTCATCATGATATTTGTTGGAATTCCTACTTTTCGAATAGGCTATTTTTGTCCAAATCTATTTGTTGGAATTCCTACTTTTCGAATAGGTTAGTTTTGTCCAAATCTATCCCAGGTCATTTTCACACAGTTACTATTGTATACCTATTGATCAATCAGAAAAGAAAAATGCTACTATGTCAATCAGAGATCAAATTTTGGTACACAACATCTTCTTTCCTTGTGAGTGTCTCTTTGATGTCTTTTTAACATGCTGTTAGATCTGAAAAGGAAAATATGATAAATTCGAAGTTTTACCGATGGTGAGCATTTGACAATGCAAAATGTTGGAAAGGAAAGCTACTCAAATATGCATTCTTGGTCCATTTCCTTCCATTAGGACTTCTTTGTCACCATCAAGAGCCTTCAATGCCACCCAAGATTACTCCTCAGGGTCCTATCAGTCTAGGCCACTCTCTAGAGGAAATAATAACTTAAAAGACTTTGATGAACCAAATTTAGTAGTATAAATCAAACCTTTACATGAGTGCTGGAAAAAGCAGATGTTCGAAGCCTTAATCAAGCACAAGCTCGATAGACTGAACAGGTGCAACTAGTAGTTAATGAGAAATAATGGTTTATTAAAGAGATTCAGATTATAAAGCAAATAGCATGGCAAATGCAACCTGAATTTCTATGAAGAATAAAAATAATGCTATCTAATTTTCCGGAACAAAAAGATCACTTGATTTGAAAATCCTGCATTCCTTGACATAACCATACCCCATTGATTTCTAGCAGTTGCCATTGATGTCACATAAAATCCCTCTTTTCATTTCCAACTAATCCATTTAAATGGAAATGGATCGCTCACTTTATATGATTGTTGAGTATAGAGTGTACCTAAGATAAACCGGTGCTTCATTAGATCACTACAAGGAAGTTTAGTAAACACTCAAAAGCCTCAACATCAAGAGTATTTCCCAGAAGCACAAACATTACAGATATTACTCCAACAATCCACGGTAACAATCAATACCCCAACTTCAACAACATGGTTTGATTTATTTTAGGAACAACTATGGCTAAATCAAACTCCAACAAACATTTATGGTAGCTTCTATACTCTTTAATGTTGAGATATCTAGCTTCTAGAATCTATACTCTTAAACTTAAAAATATTAGATCTAATTTTAAGCTATTAGGACCATTTTTGTTGATGTATGCATTTCACTTCAACAATGGTCCTTGCTATGTTCAAGTTGTTTAGAAGTTAGAACATTGTATAGGTTCATATGGTTATAGGGTGTTTTTGGTCAATTTTGGATAATGGTACCACCTCATTGCATTAGTAACTAGGCACTAGATATCTTTATATGTTCTTGACTATGCTACAGACATGGTCACAAGTGACCATGACACATGGGACTAGAGGCCCACTTCAATGTCCATCATTTTTTTATGTTTGTTGCATCCATATAACACCCAAAATATTATCTGCTAAAGTGGAAACAATGAATATGGCCAATACACAGGGTGTGCTATTGCTTTGTAAAATATAGAACCTATGTCCCCTGGCCTCTTCAATCAGCAAGAAACATAACCTTGCATACTCTGTTTCGAATAAAAACTATCAATTTAT
The DNA here is from genome assembly GCA_000404065.3 of Pinus taeda. Classification (NCBI taxonomy): domain Eukaryota; kingdom Viridiplantae; phylum Streptophyta; class Pinopsida; order Pinales; family Pinaceae; genus Pinus; species Pinus taeda. The sequence goes on from APFE031591852.1 coordinate 30,983, forward strand.
GTCTAGATTTCTCTTCCAAGTCAAAGCTACTACATTCAACCCAACCTATATCTCCCCTCCTAATTAAGGCTTAAGATCTTCAGTGGACACAAGTCTGTCTATCTTTCATGAGCTATGCAACTCAGAGTTCGAGTGGCATCTATCTTTGCCTACTTCCAAACAGAAAATAATATAATTTTATGAATGCCCACAAACAACCAAGGGTTAGGTCAATGGGAGTAAATAGTAGAGTACAAATTTCATTTTTACACAATCACTATTGTAAATCTTTTATGGACTTCTAAATGCTTTACTAGCTTCACAACTAATATGGGAATGTTTAACTAAGGATAAAAGGAAATGAGGACCTATGGGCTATCCTAACCTTAACAAATATTTAACCAGATGTGAATGCTATATATCCTATTTGAAACAATTTGGGACTCATATGAAAAATTATCCTATTTGAAACAATCTGAGACTCATATATAGAACAAATGGCCAAGTCACAAGAATTGAAAGTTCTATTCAAATTTCTTAGAAGTATAGTTTTGTTCAATGCCCATGGAACTAAAGAAGATAAAAGAATATCACTGCATCAAGCATTTGAATTGACATTATACTTTCTCCTAGACTGTTCTAAAGTACAAAACCATCAGAGACAAATAAACAAAAATATGTAATTATAACTCCCTAAAAGATATTTTGACCCATGAGAATCAAAATGACCTCGCATATTTCATAACTCTACTCAATCACAAGCATGATATTTTTAGCCAAATTTTCCTTTGACTCCCGATTAAAATCTATGTAAATTCAATTCTAGATAATAAAAAATAATAGGCTCAAACGAGATTCAGATTAGAGTTTTGATTAGCCTTTAAATTCATACTCTTCTAGTTTCCTATGGGAGAAGAATCTGTTTACCAAGTATTACTAAATTTCATTAGTTAAGCCTACAACTTGCATGAAGGAGTACATGATTGTCTGGCCAATATAGAATAAATTCCTCTTCACTAGATCCATGCTAATAGTTTTTGCTTTGGATGAATTCACAAGAATGGTCCTTGCATACTTGTGTTTGTTTCAATCCCAAGCCACATGTGTTTTTGTCAAATGATCTAAATTCTTGTTCAATTTGAACAGACCCAAAAGAAAACATGTCAAACTACAGACTTGAGATGAAGAATAACAACAGAAAGAAGCTGAAATCAAGATTTCAACCCATCAACATTATCATTGGAACCATTTGCATCTTGCAAACCTATTGTGTCTTCCAACCGTGGAGTGCAACTTTTGTTGGTTGTCGTATGTACAAAATATGTCATTTCTTATGACTGCAATATATTGACACTTGAAGGAGCATCCTACTCTGTCATATCTGACTGTATTTTGAGTCCCTGAATACCTAGAGCTTCTGTTTTCTCCATAGCAGAAAGGACTAGCTCCTCAAGTGATGAAAATTCATTGTAAGAACTGTTAATGACAGATGCCTTGAGTTTCTGCGTCCCAAATCTCACTTGTTTTTTTCCTTCAGAAATAATCATCCTTTTACCAATAGGTAGTTGGCCAAAACTACAATCTGATCTCCTAACTCGACTTTTTAAATTGCTACATGTTGAAAAAACAAACATAAGTGATAGTCCTAACCAAAAAGAGCTTTTCTGAATGCACATAAATTTTTCCACACAAAAATTAACAAACGGCGATAATATTTGTCTCACCTGCTTTTGGATATGTCAAGGCTAGACCCTGCTTCCAATGCTACTTGCTGAAGACATGTCACAGTATGTCTTCAAGTGGCATCATTCTTCAGCTTGCATGGTAAGCTTTTCAGTTCCGAGAGAAGCCAAACTATGCAAGATATCAACAACACTAAAATCTCGTTGGACTGTCATTGCTAGAGTCTTTGATACCTGCATGATTAATCTCCCATTGCTTTTATTAATATTAGATAACATGGGATTCATTTTCCTTAGTAAACCTCCCTCCTTCATCAAGACCATTGAACCAAGATCATTTGCAAGAGCATGCAGGTGAACAAACCCCGGTACAAAGGAATTTATGGGACTGTGCAATCCATCTGAGGCGTCTGGAGGAGAATTTTGAAAATTCTTTTCTTTCAGACCCCACTTTTGCATCAATGCCATGAGAATCAAAATGACCTCGCAAATTTCATAACTCTACTCAATCACAAGCATGATATTTTTAACCAAATTTTCCTTTGACTCCCGATTAAAATCTATGTAAATTCAATTCTAGATAATCAACAATAATAAGCTCAAACGAGATTCAGATTACAGTTTCAATTAGCCTTTAAATTCAGACTCTGCTAGTTTCCTATGGGAGAAGAATCTGTTTACCAAGTATTACTAAATTTCATTAGTCAAGCCTACAACTTGCATGAAGGAGTACATGATTGTTTGGCCAATATAGAATAAATTCCGCTTCACTAGATCCATGCTAATAGTTTTTGCTTTGGATGAATTCACAAGAATGGTCCTTGCATACTTGTGTTTGTTTCAATCCCAAGCCACATGTGTTTTTGTCAAATGATCTGAATTCTTGTTCAATTTGAACAGACCCAAAAGAAAACATGTCAAACTACAGACCTAAGATGAAGAATAACAATAGAAAGAAGCTGAAATCAAGATTTCAACCCATCAACATTATCATTGGAACCATTTGCATCTTGCAAACCTATTGTGTCTTCCAACCCTAGAGTGCAACTTTTGTTGGTTGTCATATGTACAAAATATGTCATTTCTTATGACTGCAATATATTGACACTTGAAGGAGCATCCTACTCTATCATATATGACTGTATTTTGAGTCCTTCAATAGCTAGAGCTTTTGTTTTCTCCATAGTAGAAAGGACTAGCTCCTCAAGTGATGCAAATTCATTGTAAGAACTGTTAATGACAGATGCCTTGAGTTTCTGCGTCCCAAATCTCACTTGTTTTGTTCCTTTAGAAATAATCATCCTTTTACCAATAGGTAGTTGGTCAGAACTACAATCTAATCTCCTAACTCGACTTATTAAATTGTAAGTTGAAAAAACAAACATAAGTGATAGTCCTGACCAAAAAGAGCTTTTCTGAATGCACATAAATTGTTCCACACAAAAATTAAAAAACGACGATAATATTTGTCTCACCTGCTTTTGGATATGTCAAGGCTAGACCCTGCTTCCAATGCTGCTTGCTGAAGACATTTCACAGTAATGTCTTCAAGTGGCATCATTCTTCAGCTTGCATGGTAAGCTTTTCAGCTCCAAGAGAAGCCAAACTATGCAAGATATCAACAACACTAAAATCTTGTTGGAATGTCATTGCTAGAGGCTTTGATACTTGCATGATTAATCTCCCATTTCTTTTATTAGTATTAGATAACATGGGATTCATTTGCCTTAGTAAACCTCCCTCCTTCATCAAGACCATTGAACCAAGATCATTTTGCAAGAGCATGCAGGTGAACAAACCCTGGTACAAAGGAATTTATGGGACTGCGCAATCCACCTGAGGCGTCTAGAGGAGAATTTTGAAAATTCTTTTCTTTCAGACCCCACTTTTGCATCAATGCTTCTGCCTCTACATCGTCTAGAATCCTAGCTTGTATTTTATTGTGTGTTGTCTTCATCGCTTTAAACTCTGAGTTTGTAGCCAGCACTAATGATACCGATTTCAGTTCTTCATCTGAGCCACAATTATGTCTAGAAGTTTATGTGGAACTTGAGAGAGCAGGGACATAAAGTTCATGCCCGCGGTTGCCTACTTCCGAGAAAGACCCTTCTTGAAACTGGTGGCAAAGGCGTGCCCTAGTAGACCCTGTTTCACATAAAGAGCCTAAACAAAACAAACTATGAATATTATCTGCTAAAGTGGAAACAATGAATATTGGCCAATACACACGCTGTGCTATTGCTTTGTAAAATATAGAGCCTATGTCCCCTGGCTTTTTCAATCAGCAAGAAACATAACCTTGCATACTCTGTTTCGAATAAAAACTATTAATTTTCCTCCAGATTTTTTCTTCCAAGCCAAATCTACTACATTCAACCCAACCTATATCTCCCCTCCTAATTAAGGCTTAAGATCTTTAGTGGACACCAGTCTGTCTATCTTTCACGAGCTATGCAACTCAGAGTTCCAGTGGCATATATCTTTGCCTACTTCCAATCAGAAAATAATATAATTTTATGAATGCCCACAAACAACCAAGGGCTAGGTCAATGGGAGTAGATAGTAGAGTACAAATTTCATTTTTACACAATCACTATTATAAATCTTTTATGGACTTCTAAATGATTTACTAGCTTCACAACTAATATGGGAATTTTTAACTAAGGATAAAAGGCAATGAGGACCTATGGGCTATCCTAATGTTAACAAATATTTAACTAGATGTGAATGCTATATATCCTATTTGAAACAATTTGGGACTCATATACAAAATTATCCTATTTGAAACAATCTGAGACTCATATACAGAACAAACGACCAAGTCACAAGAATTGAAAGTTCTATTCAAATTTCTTAGAAGTATAGTTCTGTTCAATGCCCATGGAACTAAAGAAGATAAAAGAATATCACTGCATCGAGCATTTGCATTGATATTATACTCTCCTAGACTGTCTAAAGTACAAAACCATCAGAAACAAATAAACAAAAATATGTAATTATAACTCCCTAAAAGATATTTTGACCCATGAGAATCAAAATGACCTAGAAAATTTCATAACTCTACTCAATCACAAGCATGATATTTTTAGCCAAGTTTTCCTTTGACTCCCGATTAAAATCTATGTAAATTCAATTCTAGATAATCAAGAATAATAGGCTTAAATGAGATTCAGATTACAGTTTCGATTAGCCTTTAAATTCAGACTCTGCTAGTTTCCTATGGGAGAAGAATTTGTTTACCAAGTCTTACTAAATTTCATTAGTCAAGCCTACAACTTGCATGAAGGAGTACATGATTGTCTGGCCAATATAGATGAAATTCCGCTTCACTAGATCCATGCTAATAGTTTTTGCTTTGGATGAATTCACAAGAATGGTCCTTGCATACTTGTGTTTGTTTCAATCCCAAGCCACATGTGTTTTTGTCAAATGATCTGAATTCTTGTTCAATTTGAACAAACCCAAAAGAAAACATGTCAAACTACAGACCTGAGATGAAGAATAACAACAGAAAGAAGCCAAAATCAAGCTTTCATCCCATCAACATTATCATTGGAACCATTTGCATCTTGCAAACCTATTGTGTTTTCCAACCCTAGAGTGCAACTTTTGTTGGTTGTTGTATGTACAAAATATGTCATTTCTTATGACTGAATATATTGACACTTGAAGGAGCATCCCGCTCTATCATATTTGACTGTATTTTGAGTCCCTCAACTACTAGATCTTTTGTTTTCTCCATAGAAAAAAGGACTAGCTCCTCAAGTGATGCAAATTCATTGTAAAAACTGTTAATGACAGATGCCTTGAGTTTCTGCGTCCCAAATCTCACCTGTTTTGTTCCTTCAGAAATAATCATCCTTTTACCAATAGGTAGTTAGTCAGAACTACAATCCGATCTCCTAACTTGACTTATTAAATTGCTACATGTTGAAAAAACAAACATAAGTGATAGTCATAACCAAAAAGAGCTTCTCTGAATGCACATAAATTTTTCCACACAAAAATGAAAAAACGGCGAAAATATTTGTCTCACCTGCTTTTGGATATGTCAAGGCTAGACCCTACTTCCAATGCTACTTGCTGAAGAGCTTTCATAGTAATGTCTTCAAGTGGCATCATTCTTCAGCTTGCATGGTAAGCTTTTCATCTCCGAGAGAAGCCAAACTGTGCAAAATATCAACAACACTAAAATCTCGTTGGACTGTCATTGCTAAAGGCTTTGATACATTCATGATTAATCTCCCATTTCTTTTGTTAGTATTAGATAACATGGGATTCATTTTCCTTAGTAAACCTCCCTCCTTCATCGAGACCACTGAACCAAGATCATTTGCAAGAGCATGCAGGTGAACAGACCCTGGTACAGAGGAATTTATGGGACTGCGCAATCCACTTGAGGTGTCTGGAGGAGAATTTTGAAAATTATTTTCTTTCAGACTCCACTTTTTCATTAATGCTTCTGCCTCTACATCGTCTAGAATCCTAGCTCGTATTTTACTGCATGTTGTCTTCATCGCTTTAAGCTCTGATTCTACAGCTAGCACTAATGATACCAATTTCAGTTCTTCATATGAGCCACAATTATGTCTAGAAGTTTGTGTGGAACTTGAGAGAACATGGACATAAAGTTCATGCCCATGGCTGCCTACTTTTGAGAAAGACCCTTCCTGAAACTAGTGGCAAAGGCATGCCCTAGTAGACCCTGTTTCACTTACAGAGCCTAAACAAAACAAACTATGATCTTTATAAAGCATATTCAGGAATTCACTCTCAACCAAATCATCATCATCTCTATTAGAAGCCTTTCCCAAATTGTTGTGTCTCTCTTGTTTATACTCATGAGACACTTCTGGAATAATCTACTTTTGGAATAATCTAGAGAAACTTCTTGAAGATGATACTTGGTTCTATAGAAAACAATTAGGTATATAATAGACAGGTATTCACTAACTGTAAGTTTTTCCTAACCAACTAGACAGAGGTATTCACTAACTGTAAGTTTTTCCTAACCAACCAGATAGAGGTATTCTCTCCTTGCACTCCGCGGCCCTCCTCATCCTCCATCCTTGTGCAGCAGCAATAGCAACAAAGAAAAAGGTATTCCCTCCCTGCTCTCCTCATCCCCCTGCTAGCAAAAAGAAGGTATTCGCCCCTTTCACTCCCCCACCCCCCCGTAACGAGAATTAATTAAATTTGTAATTAACTAAACTTATTTTAAAAGTTTTTTAATTAAATTGGACGGTAGAGCATTGTTGAATCATCTAACAATGCATCTCACGGTTAATATTAGGACAGAAAGGCAGTTTGGGGAGTTGATTTCAGAGGGGAACGCCTTACGGTGTAAAAATATGTCATTCGATTCGATTCAATTTTTAAACTATATTTATTCTATTCACTTGACCCAATATAATCTAATTTCATGTTTTGAACTGCACTTTCCTCATGGTATTAGTAAAAGTAATAACAATAGTATTAGTGACATCTTAAATAACATTAACAAGTCCAAAAGGGTTGGATCTAATCACGAAGAGCAAGGATTTTCTCATTATTTGGAAAAGTACCACGTGGTCTTTTTTGGTTGCACCCAAAGAGATTATATTAAAAATAAACACACCTTCATGCATTTTTTTCTTTGCAAAGTTTTCAC
>APFE031591856.1:7168-23014 GCA_000404065.3 Pinus taeda
ATATTTAGAAAAAGAAAATACTTAAAAATTATTTTTCCCTGATATAAAAATATATAATTTATCAATTTACATTAAATTTTGATCTATTTAGATTTAATTCTCATTACGATACTAAAAAAATAACCTTGTACATAAAATTTTGATTTAATTATTTCACTTCATTTTTATTCCATTTTCTTAACTTTGTTAATTTTGTATATTTCTTCCCAAACTGTCTATTAGTGTTAGAGAGTGTATGCCTTAATTCGTTATGGGCATTCAGATCCAAGAAATTGGCAATGGAATAGGGAGGCTTGCGTTATACATCATTGATAAAAGCAAGTTAATATATCAACTTTGGAAGGAGTTTAAGTTGAAAAGAGTATTTTAACCGTCATATATGCACAAGACAAGAATAAAATCTCCATGTGCAGTCATAATAACTTAACAATGGAGGAGAAAAGAAGCCTATTATACGAGGCACTTTTTTAATAATTTCCATGCGTTGAAGACCCTATGAGTGTCCGATGTGTCCAATTTTTCATTCTAAAATACGAGAAAAAAAGCCCACTGTGGGAGGCACTTCTTTCATAATTGCCATGCATGGAAGACCCTCTTAGTGTTCTGCCTAATTTTTCATTCTAAAATAAAAAAGTGTTGTGCTCTAAATTTTTCTTATGTAAAAGTATATAATTTATCATTTTAAATTAAATTTTGCTTATGTAAAGATATATGATTTATCAATTTAAATTAAATTTTGATTGATTTAAATTAGATTATCATTGTAATATTGATCTGAATTGGATAAGTTTTCATGAACTCTTAAAATTATGTCAATGTTTCAAAGTCTTATAAAGATCAAGCTTATTAGAGATATCTTCATAACAGTGGTAATTTGTGAACAACGCGGAGCAACGAGGACCCTCGGTCAAGCGTGCAGACCGTCGGCCCATGGTAACATGCGCTATTGCAAATTAGCAAAACCAAAGGTCAATTTAAGAAATGAAGGTAGTTTATGATGTGAGATTAGTGACAAGTCGCTAATCGCATATCGTCGGGCAAACCCCTAAAACAAGGAAAAGCACCAAGCAAATGTACCCGAAAGGTTATAAAATGTAATATATGTCACGCCAATTCCATCAGAGGTGGGGTCCCACAATAACCAGTAGGATATCAGAAGGGCTTCGAGCGGTAAGCAGTTTCAACCAAGTCCCACATGATGCCACACAATGGGTGTGACCCTTCCAGTGGAAGAGAGAGAAACCCAGTCACATCAGACAAGTAAACGACATGTTACTTACCTGCCCAATACAAACAATGACCGTAGGATCTGGAGGCTCTAGATCAATGACGGCGATGTGTTCCAATGGATGATCAGATATGAAGAGGTAAACAGGAAGAGTTGTATAGGATTTGAAGTTTGACATGGACGATGCGTTAGCAAAAGATTGTGTTTGCAGACATTCTTGGAGTTAACGAAATAAACGGTCGTTTTCAAAACATCCAAGAGAATTGACACTCAGTTCGTTATGAAATAGGTGGTTGCCTCCTTGTGAGGCATTATACAGTGATGCTTACACAAAATAGAGGGATTCAAATGGACAGAGGCATGGAAACTGGAACGCTGAGAAGCGGAAATGAATAGCCTAAAGGAAGATTGGCTTTAAAGCCACGAACTAACAGAGAGAGAAGATAGTTAGACACAAAAAGCTAAGAGTAGAGAGAAGAAGCCGAGCTGACCTATAGAAGTAAAGGCAACATCGAGCCAAAGTTAAAGACAAAGCCAGAGAGAGTCAAGGAGTTTGTGTACTCCAGAAAAGGCTTGAGAGGTTCAAGCGAACTCTTTTGTATATGCCTGTCATGTATGAGTCTCAGATTGAGCTCATACTACTATGACCAATAGAGGTCGAGTATCAATATAGAGATCCTGTGTGCTCCAAAGACTTGGGGGATCCAAGTATAGTTTTACTAATTTGTATCTGCTATGTGAGACTCAAATTGAGCTCATTGTTGTAAAAACTCTACTTTTGAAAACATAATAGAGAGGCCACCACTGAAGGCTAGACCGAGAGACGTAGCTCAAGAGTATTGGGTGAACTCATTATTAAACTTGTTGTGTTTACATGTTTTCCTGTTATGTTTTCTCTAACTTATTCAGTGCCTGTGTATTTCACAATCTTATCGATCCGTTGCATAAAATAACATAGGCACATCCATGCACATGAGTCCGTAATACCTTAATTGTGTGTCTTCAATCAATTACAGATTAAGTGGTATGAGAGCTCTAGGTTACTAAGGTTAGACAACCTTGTGCTGAAATTTTTTTGTTGAATGATAATTAGATCAAAGCTTAAATTAGGAGCAGGAGAGTTGGTTGAAGCTAACTGAGAAATTGGAAGAATCTATCCTAAGAGGAAAATGTCAAAAGAAATTCCCTTGGAATCAAAGTCCTAGTTCACAGATAGTTTCTTGACCATGAGAGCCATGGTAGAAGAAATGTATAGAGAATTGAATAAAGGTAGAGATGAAGATTCATCAAACTCCAAACAAGATAAAGGAGCAGAAGAATCTCTCCTCAATGACCACTCTAAAGGCAAAGGGAAAGAAGAAAAAATTCCCACACCTCCCGATAGTCTTAAAAATAAAAAGAAGAAGGCATATTTAATTAAATTAGATGTTAAATTTGATTTGCCGATATATGATGGAGAGTTGAAAGCAGAGAAGCTAGATAATTGGATTAGATAGATTGATGTATATTGCAGGGTGTAGAGCATTGATTTAGACAAGAGTAAGATTCAGCTAGCCAGCCTATGCCTTGGAGGCATTGCCTTGGTATGGTGGGAAGGAAGGACAGAAGCTGACATGAAGAAGCATCGTAAAATTCATTCTGTCTAGAGTGAATTTGTTTCTACAATTAAAAAAAAATTCTAGCCACTATCTTATATGCAGCAAGCCATGATGAGTTGGCAAACTCTTCGACAATTAAAGGGGCAAAGTGTACAAGGCTACACCCAAGAATTTATGAAAAGAGCTTTGATTCTAGGAATTTCATTAGATTCACTTGAAACTTTGTTGAAGTATATAGGTGGTCTACACAGCTATATAAAGCACACCATTCTCATGTTTAATCCCACTAGCATAGATGAGGTATCTGTTAAGGCTACACATCTAGAGGCTAGAGGCAAAAATGTAAACCCATAAGTTGGGGGATCATCAAAACCCACTGCAAGCAAGAATAAGAAAAAGAAAAAACATAAATGGAAACAGAGGAAGACAAATACTGTACAAAAGACCAAATCTTGATGCACTCACTGCAAGGAGGATGGGCATGATGATGAACACTGCTATATTCTACATCCGGCGCTGAGGCCCAAGAAGTATGATGGAAAAAAGAAGATGACTGTTGTATGTATTCAAAAAGATTTTGGGTCAGACTAAAGGGATGAAACAACAATCACAGCCAAAGGTATAAAAGGTAAAAATTATGAACCATCTACTGGTAATTCTGTACAATCTACTGACAATGAAGAAAATGAGAGGAAAAGACATGAGATTTTTCATATTAGAGTTATTTCCAAGCATTAAAAGATTGATACTTTGTTTGATAGTGGCTCACAAGTAAACTTAATTTCTGAACCAATTGTAAAGAAGTGGGGATTACGAAACACACCTCACAAGAAGCCATATCCATTAGGTTGGTTATGTGATAAAGAAAAGCTAAAAATGACTAGACAATTTAACTTAGGTTTTCTTTTGGCTCAACATTTGTGTTATAAAATTATATATTACAGAGTAATGGAACACATATAATATTGCAGAAATATAAACATAGAAAATGCATAACACAAGAGAGACACATATATACGTGGTTCACCTAGTTTGGGCTACGTCAACCGTGAACAGTCAGTCCTTCCTTTCTATTATCCAGCAAAATGAAGAGACACAACTTACAGCAGATCCGTTGTAATATCCTTTGTTTTCTCTCACAGTCTCACGTCTCTGCTTCTCAGTTAGAGAATACACATATATTACACAGAATTAATACAATGCCCTCATACAAAGAGAGGGGTTGCCTTCTAGGACAAAAAACCCTAAACTAAACATAAGTTCTACCGTCAGATCATCTGCCTAATGAACGGCCCAGATTGACTAGAAATCACTATACTTTTATAAGGCAATTTTACATATGTTTTTAGCTACGGGGCATTGCCCCCAAGCCCCTGTCGGGGAATCGTTGGCCTGCGGACCCCCCAGCCAGGGGGGATCAGCCCCCCGGAGCCCCATGAGGGGGACAAGCCCCCCCCGCACCCCCTCACGTGGAAGGGTGTATAAACTTCCTAAGGTATACATCCGGCTGAAACAAATACCTCTGAACAATCATGCTCCACACAAAACAATTTGTAGATGAGGTTGAGTTAGATATTGTTCCCTTGGATATGTATGGAATTGTTCTAGGAAGTCCTTACTTGTATGATAGAAAAGCTATTTTCTATTGAGTAGAAAAAATGTATCAACTCATTACAGATGGAATTGAATATATTGTAAGAACTCATAAACTCACGAATAATTATACTCTCATAAACTTAAGGCAAATGAAAAGGATTTTAAATTCATGCAAAAAAAATTTACTGATGGTTGTAAAGGGAAAGAAGCCTGCTAAAACCAATATATTTGAGGGATGTAATGTTAAACAGAGAGCTAATTTAGAAAAATTTGTTTCAGAATATGATATACTATTTCAAGAACCTAAAGGTTTTCCACCCAAAAAGGAAATAGTACATGATATTAATTTGCAGCAAGATGCTCCATTGCCTAACATGAGAATGTACAGGTTGTCTGCTTTAGAGAATGCAGAAATCAAGAAGAAAGTACAAGAGTTGCTCGAGAATGGGTTCATAAGACCTAGCACATCACCATGTGGGTCTCCAATTGTCTTCGTGAGAAAGAAATATGACTCATGGAGAATGTGCATTGATTACCGAGCACTGAATAAGAGAAGGATCAAAACTGCTTATCGCCTTCCTCGCATAGATGATTTACTAGATCAGTTGAAATAAGCTGTTTATTTTTCCAAGATGGACTTGCATAGTGGCTATCATCAAGTCAGAGTTGCAAAGCAAGATACATGGAAGACTGCTTTCAAAACAAAGTAGGGATTGTACGAGTGGTTGGTTACGGCTTTTGGCTTAACTAATGCTCTCACTACTTTCATGAGAGTAATTAATGATGTACTCAAAACTTTTGTTGATGATTTTGTCATTGTGTATTTAAATGACATTCTTATATTTAGTAAAATATGGGAAGAACATTTGAAGCATGTAAAGCAGACTCTAGATGTTTTGAAAAGAGAAAATATTTATATTAAGCTCTCAAAATGTGAATTTGGCAAAACATATTTGAATTATTTGGGTCATATTGTAGGGGGTGGTGAATTGAATATAGATCCCTCTAAGGTTGCAGGCATTGTAAACTGGCCTAAACCCAAATATGCTATAGAAGTTAGAAGCTTCCTAGAAGCAACACAGTATTGGAGAAAGTATATTTCTAACTTTTCCTTGATTGCAACTCCCTGACATGCTTTAACATGATTGAACAAGGTGTTTCAGTGGGGAGGAAAACAACAAAAAGCCTTTGACACCTTAAAAGAAAAGATTAGTACAACACCAGTACTAGCACTGTCCGATCCTCAAATATCATTTGAGATTGAAATGGATGTGAGTGACTATGCCATGGGAGTAGTGTTGATGCAGCACAGTAAACCCATATGTTATCACTCTGAGACAGTTAATTATGTAGTAGTTAATTATCCTACATATGATAAAGAATTGTATGCATTAGTCCAGAGTGTGAAAAAGTGGAAACATTATTTAATGGGCAAAGAAACAATTATACATACTCATCATCAACCACTTCAATATTTACACTCACAAACTAAGTTGCAACAATCAAGACACTATAAGTGGATGGTTTTATACAACAGTTTCATCTTGTTATCAAATATAAAAAGGGCATACACAATAAAGTTGCAGATATGTTTTCCAGACCAATTATAAATGCATCTATTATACTTAAGCATAATTCAGTGTTGCATGAAAACTACATTGAACAGTATGCTCAAGATATAGTTTTTAAAAATGTATATGCAACTTTAAGTCATGGCAAACAAGTAGAAGAATTGGATTATCATGTTAAGGACCAAATCTTGTATCATTTTGGAAAGTTACGCATTCCACAAACTGAAAGAGTAAAGATAATTCGAAAAGCACACACTTCTCTAATATCAGGTTACTTTAGTGTAAGGAAAATAGTTGCACAACTGCAAAGATTTTGTTATTGGCGAAAAATGCATGAAACAATTTCTATATGTAAGAGGGTGTACCATGTGTGCTAAAATCAAGCCCAGCAATAGAAGACTAGGCTTATACACTCCATTACCAGATCCTTCTCACCCTTGGGAAAGTGTTTCCATGGATTTTGTTGGGGAACTGCCTAAATCTAGAAAAGGTCATGACTATTTATACATTATTGTGGATAGGTTAAGAAGACTGTGTATTTTAATACCTTGTAACAAACAGATTACAGCTGAACAAACTGCAAAGTTTTTCTTTCAGCATGTATGGGTTCATTTTGGATTACCCACTTCCATTATATCTGATCAAAACTCCTGATTTGTTGGGAAATTTTGGTCGAGTCTGTGGGAATTGATGGACACTAGACTGAAGAACAAAACAATTTTTCATCCGCAAACAGACGGCCAAACATAAGTGGTCAACAAGACAATGATTCAGTTTCTCAGAGGCTATTGTAGCAATCATCCCAAGCTTTGGGATGGACACCTATGTTATGTGCAACATGCTTACAATCGAGCTAAACATTCTTCTACACAAAGATCTCCTTTTGAGACCTGTTTTGGTTTCACACCAAGATATCCCTTGGATTTTGTCTTTGGTAAAGACATAGTAGTTGATGGACACAGTGATGTGGACAAGGCAACTAAGTTCATTGAACAAATCCAAGAGATTCACAAGGCAGTGCAAGAACAGCTGGAAAAGAGCCAAGCCAAGTATAAGGCAAGGCATGATAAGCACCAGATTGAGCACAGTTTCCAAGTTGGTGATCAAGTCTGGATGTATATTAGCAAAGAAAGAATGCAAGGTGAAGGTAAGAAGCTGAATTCGATAAGGTATAGACCTTTCAAGATACCTGACAAAATTGGTGAGAAAACTTTTCGCCTTGATTTACCAGCTTACATGCACATTTACTCAGTTGTAAATGTAGAAAGCTTGAGACTGTTTGAACCTTCATTGATTGAAGATCTCAAAGAGCAGAGTCAATTGCCTTCTATTGATGATCTATTGCCTAAATATCTCCATGAATTGCAGGAAGATACAGTTCTGGACAGGAAGGTAAGGGCAATGCGCATAGTTGATGTTGAGTACATCAGGATTGGGCTCAAAGGTTCAAAACCAAGCAGTGCAAGATGAATAGAAATTAGGTAAGCGAGGAATTTATACCCTCACTTAATTGATGCTTAAAGACCAACTTTTGGTGGTCTAAACCCTTTTTCAGTGGGAAGGTTGTGATCTAAATTAGATCCTAAAACACTATCTAAGTTTTCATGAACTCTTAAAATTATGTCAAAGTTTCAAAGTCTTATAAAGATCAAGCTTATAAGAGATACCCTCGAAACAATTGTAATTTGTGAATAGCATGGAACAACGAGGACCCTTGGTTCAGCGCATACACTGTTGACCCATGGTAATGCGCGTTGTCACAAATTAGAAAAACTAGAGGTCAATTTAAGAAACGGGGGTAGTTTCTCATATGCGATTAGAGACAAGTTACTAATTGCATATCGTCAGGCAAACCCCTCAAAGAAGGAAAAGCCCCGAGCAACCGAACCCAAAAGGTTATAAAATGTAACGGATATTGCGGCGATTCCGTTATAGGTGGGGTCCCACAAAAACCAACAATATATCGGAAGGGCTTCGAACGCTAAGCGATTTCAAGGAAGTCCTGCCTAATGCCACACAATGGGTGCCACACGTCTGGCGGAAGAGAGAGTAAACCTCTCACATTGGACCGGTAAACAACATGTTACTTATTGGTCCAGTATGAACGATGACCGTAGGATCTGGAGGCTCGATCAATGGAAAAGATGTGTTCTGATTGATGACTGGATCTGACGAGCTAAACAGGCAGAGTTGTATGGGATTTGAAATCCGACATGGACGATGCCATGGCAACAGATCATGTTCGCAGACGTTCTTGGAGTTAATGGAACAAACAGTCGTTTCAAAAATGTCCAAGAGAACTGACACTTAGTTCGTTATGAAATAGGTGGCCACCTCCCTGTGAGGCATTATCCAGTGATGATTACGCATAATAGAGGGATTTAGACGAATAGAGGTAGGGAAACCGGAAAGCCGGGAAGCGAAAAAGAACAGTTAGAAAGTAGATTGGTTTTAAAACCACGAACTGATGGAGAGAGAAGCAGGTAAGTTAGATGAAAAAAGCTAAGAGGAGAGAGAAGAAACCGAGCTGACCTACAAAAGTAAAGGCAGCATCGAGCCAGAGTTAAAGATAGAGCCAGAGAGAGTCAGAGAGTCTGTGTAATCCAGAAAATGCTTGAGAGGTACAAGTGAACTCTTCTGTATATGATTGTCATGTATGAGTCTCAGATTGGGCTCATACTACTATGACCAATAGACGTCGAATATCATTAAAGAGAGTATGTGTACTCTAGAGACTTGGGAGATCCATGTACAATTTTACTGATTTGTATTTACTATGTGAGACTCAAATTGAGCTCACTGTTGTAAAAACCCTACTTAGAGAGGCCACCACTAAAGGCTGGACCGGGAGACATAGCCCAGGAGTATTGGGTGAACTCCTTATTAAACTTGTTGTGTTTACATAATTCCCTGTTATGTTTTCTCTAACTACTTCAGTGCCTATGTATTTCACAATCTTATCGATTCGTTGCATAAAATAACATAGACACATTCATGCACATAAGTCTATAATACCTTAATTGATACCTTAATTGTTTGTCTTAGATCAATTACACGTCAAATACTTAAAAAGAATGACCTTGTACATGAAAACTTAAATGATTTTTGTAGCTTTTATCACACAACAATAGAAATTTTCTAAAAACACCATCAAAATATGAATACATTCACTTCAATGAATGCGTCTAGCAAAACTTTCACTTATCTAAGGCATCGTACAAACACTTTCCCTAGGATTATGTTAATGTAAATTTATTCACCCTATATCACAGTGTGGAATGCCCTAAATCTAGGGTTTAATGTAAAATTACGCATTTACGAAAATAATGCAATACCCTAAATTTATAAATTTTTATGTACAACACTAGTAAATGTGTTAAAATTTACTTTATTTAGAGCATTGTATCTAAGTGGGAGTAAATAAATGTGCTCTAATTTAGAATCACTCACAAATTGTAAACCCTATTGAGCGGATGTGCTCTTTAGCTTTTGTCATCCGCACCAACACCTCTTTATGCTCTTCAATCTGCCATTCATCTCCACATGCTCGAGTAGAGTTGAATTTCCCTCCTAGAAAAACAGAATAAAACACAGAATATAGATAATACTAATCTCATGCATGTTATGAAAACACAAGGGCTAACCAAAGAGAATAGTAACGTGATTGGTGCACGCACAAACAAAGCCAAGCGATGGTTTCTGGCTGCCTTAACGTGTCAGCCATCGATATCGACTAGACGAAAGATATATCTTCCTTCGATATCGACATCTTCCTTCTAGGATTTATCTGGACAGTCGATTGAAATAAAAAATAAAAGTGACCACTGATTTTAATGAATTGGTACGAAATTCATCGCTTAAAAATAATAATACTTACCAAACAAATGCATAACATTATGAGGAAACTTATTTTTAACTGTTATTGATATCTCTAGATTTTCAACAAATTTGTATAGGGTGCCGCACGACGATAATGGAATTACGCTGAAGGTTTCGGCCAAGAGAACCTGTATTTATGGTTGCATCACACTCGAATGCTACATTGAAATCGATAAATAATTCTGCAGTGGAACTGATAAAGAATGCTACACTTGAAATTAAGAAACAATGAACATCGGATATAATTCGAATGCTAGTCTTCTTGTCGCTGAATTTTGCTGAATTTTGCTTCAATCCTGCCAAGAAGCTGTTAGTGACGAGTAAAAGAAAACATTGTCATTCTTGTTAATCTAAGGCTCCATTGAAGGGCACATCTTCTATCCATGCATCGCCAGAAATGAAACTAGCCACTGTGAAATTTTGAGCATCAGAAATATTCATGGTGTGATATTCAAGACATTGAACTCGCTCTGCAGTTATTGCTCTGATGGGAATTTTTGATAATTCCAAACAAAATGAACGGATAACAATGCTCTATTTTTTCATAGTATGTTAACACACGGAAACATATAAAATTGTTTGCCGAAAAGAACATAGTGTTTCACTTACACAATAAAAAGTTTGTATTTATTAATAAACACAACAGCTCTTACAAATTTCACATAGGGATTCTCCAAGAACGCTTCACTTCCAAAAAAAAGGAAATTTACTCTTTCTCTCAAGAAAAATGTCACACTGAGTGTGTGTAAAATTTTTCAATACACGCTGCTGCATTACAATAACAAAAAAAGCGCTCTTTCTCTGCATACAAATTCTTTTACAGTGCTGTGTAATATTTTTTTTTCACTCACGCTTGCTTCACCTTTTCATTGCATATACAATGAAAAAAAAAAGACTTACATACGTTTTACTTGTGCAATAAAAACTTACCTATCTTTACCAACCCCTAGTAAATTCATTAAATGTTTCAGCATGGCGGTACATTATTTTTATTATTAACTGTCATACGGATGCTACTGAGGTCCAACAAAAAACATGTGCACCTGCTCTCTTAATGGTAGATCTAATCCGACGAATTGACAACAATATCGTAGGGCCCATTTCAGTCGGACTTTATGCTCCCATGAAAAGTTGTTTTAGAAAACGGCTCAAGCCACGTGTCAATTGATGATTGTAATCGCTGCTCTCTGGAGGAATACCACCGCTTGATGAAAAGCAGTGCGATGAAGTCTAGTGGTTTTCTAAATTAATGCGCAGGTGAAATTATAATTTCAACATGCTCCAGGTCCCCCATTCATATATTTTCCATAATAGAGCGTCATCAAAGAAAAATCCCTCAACCATTCCAGCCAACCCACAGGATCATCGACGTCATCTATATGTGATTCGATAAAAACAGTACGAGAGTAATTTTTCCATGACCTTCCCAAGAATGTTTGAAAACAGTGATTCCTTGGAGCCAGATTAGGCACAACAGAGACGTTGCACTTTTGAATAGAGATTCCAGTGTTTTGATTCAGATCATCTCTTCCTTGAGCCATAAAATGATTCTTTTGACTATCCATCGGTTTTCTAGCCAATAGATTGCAGTTTTGAAACACAGCGGCAGCGTTGCGTAAGATAAAATCAACTGTGCCATAAATGTCGCATTCCCTGTAGAACTGTCGAAGAGAGTGTGCGTAGAGAGTATCTTGTAGCCTTTAGAGCTGCAGTCGTAGAATGCTGATAGATCCGACCCAACTCGAAGGGCGATAGCCTGATGTTTCTATGGTCCCGCAGTGTTCTCGAAAGTGATATCCGGAGCGATAAAGCCTTGCCCCACGACAGCTGTGATCATAAATATTTCACGAATGAGCAAGACCATAAAAGAAAACTCCAACCAAAGGGACTGTGTAGTAACTGATGAAGACAACGAAGTTGTAATAAAAAAAGAAGAGCCTTACGAAGCTACGGTAGAGAGATAGGAATGTTTACAAAAGTGGCATATCCTCTCTGAGAGATAGGAATAACTTGCATGATTAAAAAAATCTTAACTTTTCGAGAATATTTTAAAATTTGAAGTTTAGAAGTTGCATGATTGAAAAAATATTATCTTAACTTTTCGAGAATATTTTAGAATTTGAAGTTTAGAATAAGTTAATTGTTAGACGTCTCTAGTGATCATCAAATTCTGCGATATTCATCTCTGTTGGAATTTAATTCCAACTGCATCACATAAATGCTGAACAAAGATCTGATCTTCAGCAGCTATTGCAGATTATCCAGAAGCAGCAAAAGTCTTCTGATATTTTTGCACTTTAAATGAGCATTAAATGTGCATAAATTAATTCCCCTGCAACCGACTTGTTTTCAAGTGAGAAAGTCATCACTGCCTCTTCTGCTATAAATACGCAGATAAATATCAGCAGATATTTTACTTAGTTTATTCTTTTAACACAGATATTTATTTTCCTATAAATGTAAACGCACAACAGTTCTGTTTTCAGGCAGAGTGACCAAGCAGAAAAGAACAGCAGTTCTGTTTTCTGTGTGAGTGCAAGAGATTTCTGAACAGCAGTTATGTTTTTTTGTACTCTGAGAGGAAGGAGTGAAGGTTAGAAGAACAAGAGTAAGTCTCTTTTGTAAATGCACAGCGGTGCTAAACCTGCGATTTTTTGAGATAGAGAAAATCGATTTCTGGAACTGAAGTGTTCCTTTTGTAACAGTTAAGTTTTCAGTATCAGCTTGTTTATTGCTTATGAATACAAGTTTACTGTTTTGGTAATTTTCTGTTGCTGTTACACCAAGTGTCAAAAACACTTTGATTTTACTCTGTAAGTCTATTAGTAATTTGACGCCACTTGTTTTAGTTGTTGTAACACCAAAGCATCAATTTTCTTAAAGTGACTTAGCGTCAAAAACGTGTTGCCGTTACACCGAGTGACTTGACGTCACAAATCACATTGCTGCAACACCACGATCAGCGTTGCTGCAACACCAAATCCTATTGCTGCAACACCAAATTATGTTGCTGCAACACCAAGTCCTGTTGCCTGCTACACAGTTTCCAGTAAGCAATTTTTCTATTTTTTTCTGTGTTAACAAAAACAGAGTGTTATTTCCTGTTGTTGCAACACCGTTTCCTATTACTGCAACATCGTTTTCTGTTCCTGCAACACCGAATCCTGTTGCTACAACACCAAGTCAAGAAAATGAAATTTTCAGTTTTCTGTGCAGAAACAGAGCAGTTTTGTGTTGTCTGTTTGTTAAGGAATTTAGCAGAAAATTCCAACATGGTATCAGAGCTAGTCTAGGCACTCAGTGAGTCAAAAACAGAGTTTTTTTTTTCACCATAGGAGCTGTAAGAAGTTTATTAAGCAGATTTTTCCAGCAGAGAAAGTTTTTGCTTGTTTTTATTTTTACAGTCAGTATCTCTTCTTTACCTATACAGAGTTAAGATGGCAGATGCTGGAACAGGCTTGAAAAATTCCCAACTGCCACAGTTTAATGGGAAAAATCATAGTTATTGGTCCATAACAATGAAAGCATTATTTGCTTCTCAAGGAATATGGGAGCTGGTTGAAACTGGCTATGCTGAACTTGCAGATGCAACAGCGTTGGCTGCTTTGACAGCAGCAGAAAGAGACCAGTTGAAGAGTGACAAGAAGAAGGATGCCAAAGCCCTGTTTTTTCTCTTCCAATTAGTACATGAAAGTATCTTTCCACGGATTGCAGCAGCAACAAAGTCCAAAGAGGCATGGGATATTCTCAAAACTTCCTATCAAGGCATGGAGAAGGTGAAGACTCCAAAGTTGCAGATGTTGAGGAGAGACTTTGAAACACTCAGCATGAAGGAATCTGATACAATAGATTCATTCTTCACTCAGGTTATTGGCTTAATAACCCAGATAAGATCTCATGGTGAAATTCTTGAAGAAAGAAGAATCGTAGAGAAGATCTTGAGATGTTTACCCTCAAGTTTTGAAGCTGTTGTGGTAGCAATAGAAGAAATAAAAGATCTCTCACAGTTCACGGTAGATGAACTGAGTGCTTCTCTTATGTCTCATGAACACAGACTGAGTAGAGGAACAGATTCCTCTCTTGAGCAAGCATTCAAGACTCAGATGTCTTTCAACCAAAGAAGAAGCCGAGGTAGAGCAAATAACAGAGGTCATGGAAGAAGCCAAAACAGAGGCAGATATTATCCTGCAAGCACAAGCGGAAGGAGCTGCAATCAGAACCAAGATGAAGGTTCAAGCAAACAGCAAGCTCATGGACAAAGGTATGACAAATCCAGTGTCCAATGTCATTATTGTAAGAAATTTGTGCACTATGCCAATGAATGTAGGAAAAAACAAAATGACATAAATAGTAGGCAAAATGTTAATTTTGCAAATGAAGAAAATAAGAACTCAAAGAATGTGTTGTTAACATGTAACATTGCACAAGACAAACAAAAAGATGTTTGGTTCTTAGACTCAGGTTGTAGTAATCACATGACTGGAAATATTGCAATGTTTGCCAATCTGGATGAAGATGTAAAATTTGAGGTAACAACAGGGACTGATAGTAAGATAGCTATCAAGGGTAAAGGCAGCGTCAGTATCCGAGCAAGAAATGGAGAACAGATGTTTGTGCCAGATGTATACTTTGTACCTGGCCTGAAATGTAATCTTTTGAGCTTTGGGCAGCTCATTGACAAAGGTTACAACGTGTTCTTCAAAGATGATATGTGTACAATCACAGATATACCTCCAAGTAAGAAGATCATTGCACAGGTGCAGATGACCAGCAATAGAATGTTTCCTCTCAAACTCAGGACAGATTTGAAGGAAGGAAGAACTATTGCAACTGTAACACAAGAAGTCTTTCAGGAACAAGTGAAAGATGAAAATTGGTTGTGGCACTTGAGATTTGGACATCTCAATTTCGGAGGCCTGAATCTGTTGCACAGAAAGGGAATGGTAAAGGGATTTCCATTGATAGAAAAACCGGACAGCCTTTGTGAAGGCTGCATCTTGGGAAAGCAACACAAAGAAAGCTTTCCAGCAGGAAAGATTATAAGGGCAAAAGCACCCTTGGAAATTGTTCACTCTGATGTGTGTGGACTGATACAAGTACCATCACTTGGCAGAAATAGATATGTTTTAAACTTCATTACTGATTACACTAGAAAGACATGGGTGTATATGCTGAAAGAGAAGAGTGAAGTGTTTGAGAAATTCCACCACTTCAAAACTCTTGTTGAGAAGCAGTGTGGGCATTACATCAAAGTGCTCAGAATAGACAGAGGAGGAGAATACATCTCCCAAGACTTTCTGCATTTTTGCAGAGAGAATGGCATACAAAAGCAGTTTACTGCAAGGTATACACCTCAGCAAAACGGTGTTGCTGAAAGAAAGAATAGGACCATTCTAGACATGGTTAGAAGTATGCTGAAGGAAAAACACTTGCCTCATCAGTATTGGGCAGAAGCTGTCGCTTGCGCAGTTTATATCTTGAAAAGATGCCCAACTAAAGTTGTCATGAACAGAATACTAGAAGAAGCATGGAGTGGTCAAAAGCAAACTGTCACTCACATGAGAGTATTCGGTTGTGTAGCTTATGCACATGTACCGGATGAGCTAAGGAGAAAGCTTGACAGTAAGGGGGAGAAGTGTGTGTTTGTTGGCTATTGTGATGAGTAAAAAACATACAAACTCTATAATCCATCCACTAAGAAATTGATTGTAAGCAGAGATGTGCAGTTCATTGAAGATAAAGCTTGGGATGGAAGCTTAGAGAAAACAGTGAATGTGAAGACAATTGTGTCTCATGAAGAAGACCAAGAAGGGGTAGTAGCAAATAATCCTTCCTTGGTGGTTCCTCCTCCACCACAGCAAATTCAACAAACCACACCACAAGCTGGAATTCGAATAGCCTTGAGAAATCAAGGAAGTGCTTCTTCAAGCACACCACAGGGATCAAAAATACCCTCAAGTTCGGATGGAACTCC